>JAJEKB010021279.1:457567-503335 GCA_022393335.1 Macrotrachela quadricornifera | reverse complement strand
CCTTTTTCGAGAAGGAAATCTGATGAGTGGGTCAAAAATGACCCAGCTTGGTAGTACTAGGGTTAAAATCTACTTCATCATTATCACAAAAAAGAATATCATCCTCATTGTCCATTTTATCATTACAGATGAACTTTTCACAGACAGATTAGTATGAATAAACAAAAACTATAAGACCAAATCCAAATTAAATTATACGTATTCACTTGCAATTCACAAACACGTATAAACAAAAATATTTATTTGTTCGTAATAAGATCACGATTTAATAATTCAAATGGATAAAAAGTTTAGTTATGGAGAGACTATACACAAGTACTAGGAATAGATGGCTCGATGATTATCTATAATATTACGTAAGCAATCTTTCGTTCCTTTTGATCTTTTGTTTTATCTGCTATGGTATAAAATGCCTGAAGCATATATTGAGGTGATCACCGCTCGCATATATGCTGAAGATTATGTTACACTTGAATGAATCCTTAGTTACTATTAAATATGTTCGGTTCCAACGGTTCCGGTTCCGGTTTCGAGTAACAAAATATGAAAAACTGCGGTTTCGGTTCGGTTTTCGGTTCCATTTTCTTTGGAATCACTGATCTCTAGCTCCGACATTCATTTTTATGTCTCTAGAAGTGGCATCACCATATGATATTTTGAAAGATCTGTTTTGCAGCTATGAATGTATCCATTTTAATAATTATAGGGTATTCTCTACCAATGAGAGTATTCTAGTCTACAGACGCCTATCTTGCATAAACCCGCTTTGCTCATCTACTGCTATGTTCTGCTCATGACACCATTTGAGGATCCTATAATGAATACTGCGCTCATACTATTTGCCGATATTGGGGAGTAATGAGATCGATCTTAATTTATTCACAGTAGGGTATAGGCCATCTTTAGATATGCAGATTATCTTTGCTTTTTTAGCTGCTGAAAAGAAATTTTCATTCATTGCACATTTATTAAAGAGTACGTTGATAATACTTAAGTACTCAATAGGTAGTTTCTTCAGAATAAATGCAGATGTTCCGACACTATCAGTTGATTTCTTAGATAGGATTTTTTTATATTCCCGCATTACTTCCTCATATATTATTTGATGGAATACGATTGCCAGACCATGGTAGAATTGTGAAAAGTGTGCGTCGTAATATTCTGTTAGTGTGTCGATGATGTGTTGAGGATCAGTGATCCTGTCATTTTGAGTACTTAGTCTCCCAAAGGGTGGTGTGTAAGGTTGAAAGAATGGTTTCTCATATTTCCACATGTTATTTCCTTCGGATATCCGTGTGATTTTACTGTATTTGCGCCGTTGCATATATGTAGTTCTTTTCATGCGAAAAAGGTCTCTCCATACAAGGAATCTGTTCAGATGATAAAGCGAACATGATGTATGGTATGCACGCTGATATTTGTTGACTGCTCGGGCTAGTTACACAAGTGCAGGCGGTCGTGGAGTTCCAAAACTGTTAATATTTTTATAGTTGCTGCATCTGTCTTGAAGTGCATGTAGGAATAGTGAGAATAACGTGAAAAAACTTTCAGTATCCAAGTTGAAAACGAGTGAATTCCAATACTGATAAACAGCCGACAGAAAAAAAAATAGGGACCAGTGTGATGGCAAAATCAATGATCGCATCGGAGCGTCGGGAAGTAGAACTGTGAGATTTGATGAGATCGTTTCCCGTTGGTTCCAACCAGCTTAAAACGTGTACACCGCTCGTGTTATTTTTCTTGCATCTCCATGCCGTGTGCTTTGCATTAAAATCTCCAAAAATGTAAAACTTTATTTCTACACTCATTGAATAGCTGAAATGGCGGTAGTGTTCCTGTTGGGGCATATATTACTTCACTCAGGATAGGTTCCTGGATATCTTGAAGTTCTACTAATAAAAAATTTAACTCTTTCTCAACAACTTTACACTTTAAAGAGTTTTGGTATAGAATCGCTACTCGTTCAAATGAGTTTGTTCCGATTTATGATATACTCACATGTCCTCGGCGTCTTGGTAAAGTTTCTGCTGCAGCTCCAACTCCAGTAAGGATGCAAATGCTTGGATTATATTCAGTCAAGAATATATCAGCATCAGCTTCATGAGTATTGAGACTTTCAACGTTGAACAGAAGAATTAGAAGACTAGAGTGGTTCTTATCATGAGAACATTCTTTGGTCCGACGTCTACACAACTCGGATACGCATGCACGGGAACTTCATTCGTTGATTACTTCGGAAAGTATAAGTTTTTTGTGTGAAGGACCAGAGAAATAGTTAGGTAGACAGGGAAGGAGGGAGAAAACATAGGATTCAGAAAAAAAGAAAGAGTCGTTATTTATTGTTAGATGAGAATAGTTCTACTTCGCGTTTCATTAATTGTTTGTTCTTCTCGAAATAATTGGAAAGTTCTATATGTTTTTTCGAAATGAGTTCGTTTTGATCGTTGAGAATGTTGATTGAAGTTAGTATCTGTTGAGTAAGTGATGCCAATGAAAGGTTTTTGGTTGAGTCGGTAGAAGCAATTGTAGTTTCCATGGAGAGCTTTTCATGAACAACAAGTGAACTAGCTGCCACCGGTATCACTTCTTCAATAATTGAAAATAATCAGTTCAAGCCTTCGTGCTGTTGTTGTACTAGCATCGATGTTAAAGACAGAATAGATCCAAGTTTAAGTTTATGTTCATTATATTTATTCATAAGTGTGTGTTCTTGTTTGTCGAATTTACTTTTTAAGTAGATCGAACTCACTTTGTGTTTTAAGCATTTCATTCCATAATGTGGTTCGGTCAGTAGCAGATGTTGTCCAACTGGTCGATGGTAGGGCAGCATTGTTCGACTTGTCGATCAAGTATGACTAGTCGTCCATTTGAGATGAGAACATTTGTTGTTGTTGTCTATGTACATAGGCAGCAGTTGTATTATTAATCAATACTCGGTCATTTTCATCATTTTGAGTCCTGTATTCTGTAGGAATAAACAACTGAACATTATAAGTAGAAGATCAGGTCAATTTTGAGTTGCATAATTAATCCGTGTCGAAATGCATTGATGATTGGACATTTAAATGATATTGATTCATGGTCGTCTTTGCAGTAATGACATTGTAAGGAGCATGTTATATGGTTGTCTTGTAACTTGTTACCTCCGCATTTCTTACATCTGTCATAATCTAGCGTACAGTCCTACTTGATATGTCCAGGAGTGTTGCAACAAGAGCATATTGACAATCGAGGCAGTGCTAAAAATTCGGAGATTTCGATGAGTTGACAATTGATTGCTAGGAAACCTCCATTTAGTAAACGTATATACTCGTTGTGATCAGATAAGTCAAGTCATATATAACGGCATTTTCCACCTCGAGCTCCTCACATTTCTTCAATTGAAAAGAGAGAGTTGTATTTGGATGAGATTTCCTCCTTGATTTCTTCCACAGTCGCAGCAGTTGGTACAGATTTGAGTATGATGGAGAATTCTAGAGGTAGTCGTTTAGGTGAAACAGGTTGAATTGTTATTATGAGCAGTTTTTCAGAATAAATATTAGCGTTGCAAAGGAATACAAATATTTCGATTTCACAAGTATAGCAAGACATATTACTATCGTGATCAATATACCAGTAGTCAAACCCTATTGGTTTGCGGTATTTAGGATTTACTTTATGAAACTCTTTCTCAATAGGTGAGAACAGAGATTTAATAAGATAGGCTACTTGTTTATTATCTTCAACTTTTAGTTCACAAAAAATTTTTATAGATGGAAGACGTTGCTCGATCGCGTAGTGTAGTGTATGTTCAAAGATTTTTATCTTTCTTTGAACAGCATCTTCATCTAGTTATTGTTGATCCATATACTTGTTATAACCTCTATTATTGTTATTTGAAGTGTTGGATGATATATTGAATGATTCATCATTTTTATTTTGTGTTCTTCTTTTAGTTTTTATCTCGTGATCCATTGACGTGATGTTGCCATCGGCAAATGTATGTGAGATATTTGTTATTTTTTCGTTCTGCACTTTCTGCATATGTTGTTGTTCTTGCTCTCTTTCTAAGTGTATATCATTATTCTTCGTATGTATGATGTTATCATGTTCGTTGTTGTCTTCTATTTCAATCCGACGTTGAATTTTCTTTCTTTGTCTGGTCACAACTTGAAAATCTTCTGGTTCATCATTCAAAATTGTATCTTGTTCGTCATCGTTGGATCTACCTTCAACTGAATGATGTCTCTTCGGTGTACAACTTGATTTAGCGTGGCTTTTTTGAAGATAATATCGTTTGACTTTTTCTTGAAAATCTTCACCATCAATCATTCTGTCTTGCATCTGTGGTGTAATTTTTGCATAGTCATTGTAAGACGACATTTTTCATCCAGGATTTTATTGCATTGTATATATCATATTTTGTAATTAAATAACTGATTAAATAAGTTTTATGAACTACTATACAAGAACACGTCGTGCATATGTACAAATAAACATATACACTATCGGAAGGTAGAAAAATACGTCCTATCACGACGCGTGAAGAGACGGGAGTGAGTGCAATGGATTGTTGAACACGCATATTGCAACATACAAACTTCTAGAATATTTTGTATACATAGATTGATCCATCAAAGAATTAATTCAGTTGATATCATATCGATAGTTTATGTGTAATCAGCATACAGTCTATTCCGATCCAAACTTCTAAAAATACGTTGATAAATATTTTGATATATTTTATTGCATTGGCGATAGTCGATTGAAGAAACGAATATTATCAATTATTCAGACTTACCTTCTTGAGCGAATATCTAGAAGTTGAACAATTTGTCCTTTATCCTGAGAGAATTAAGCAAAACATAAACGGTTTGGGGTACGTTTGGACCTCAAGTGCACTATGAGAGTCAAGTAAATGCACTCTAAAATCAATGCCTTTTTATGTCGAAGCGTTACCCGATCGTAAATTCTTTCTACAAGCTCGATACTTCAACTGGATAACATTATTTTTCTGGCATAGACAAAACACGATAAGCAGCATTGAGTGGTGTTTGAACGAACTTTCTAGCTTCTATAGTTTCCAAGATAATGGAAAAAAATTTGTCAAAAATGTCACACCGTTACGTTTGAGCAAGCCGAAATACAGTTATCTAATTTTCAATCGTCAAAAATATTAAATAATCTTTCTGAGCATTCTAGATATGATAGTTATTTAGAAGTGACACAATTTCATTTAACCATTGCAACAAAACATATTATATTCAATCAACTCTAAAGTGAGTGAAGGCCGGTCATGGCAGCTTGTTTTCTTCTGCGAAATGTAATTACTATTATTATATTGTATTAATCCTCTATACTAACGTTGCAATTTCAGTCAATTTGGATTTATTAATTCAGATTACTATTGTCATCTGATAAGACTATGGAGCAAGATCAAAGCCGCCTATGGCTGCTTGTCTCACGCTCGCCCTCAATGAATAGATCTACATATATCGAATGTCTTAATAGTTTTCAATGTATCTGCATAGGTCATACTTTATTTAAATATCTAAGACTGATTTGTGTTTTTACGCCTTTCTAATGGGAAGCAAAAGTCAATGTGATCATTGTTTCCCTATCTGGACTTCTTTACTCAGTCTAATCTATTAAATTTACTTATTTTTTATTTGCTTCATTTATCACTAGTGCTCATACAATCATATCTATACAGTATGATTGCAAGCCAATAGAATATATATAATTGCCATTTGTCGATTGTTGATCTGATACGCTTTCTTCCTTTCACAACAAAAAACTAAAATGATAATAATACTTTATGAGAATCATGAGATAGAAATATAAGTGTTTCTCTCGACGCTGTTATATTCGAGAATTTGCCATGTTTCATCACAACTTATTTATTCAGTTACTAAAACTTCTGAAACCTACGCCGTTGAGTTCTAATAAAGCGAATCTTTAAGTTCTGTTGTGGGAGATCTTATGTTATTTTTCATGTTTTATCTTGAATTGCGTATATTCAGATAACCAAACACCCATATGAGCTTATCTAACTTATAGTGGTTAAAGTTCACTGCTGAGTTGTATATTCATTGGATATAAATCAACCAAACGGTTACACAGCTATTGTATATGAGACTTCAGCAAGGAAATTATCCATTATATAGATCTCGAGATGCATAGTGCAGTCGTTAGATTCAGG
Organism: Macrotrachela quadricornifera; assembly: GCA_022393335.1. NCBI lineage: Eukaryota > Metazoa > Rotifera > Eurotatoria > Philodinida > Philodinidae > Macrotrachela > Macrotrachela quadricornifera. Next base: position 497,154 of record JAJEKB010021279.1, on the reverse strand, counting down.
TAATGCCAAAGGTTGATACTTCGGCACAAGAATAGTTCTCTTTCATTTAGCCTTTTAAGTATGCCTAGGCACATTAAACGCACTATATGAGCGTATTTGAACGCCTCATATGTTTTATTTTAACTGTACTCAGATGCTTTCTACTTCTCGCATTCGAATGCGTTTAAGGCGCTTAAAATATTTACATGGATAGGGTTGATATAGTGAGCAAAAATTATTGGCCCACTTCCAGGCTAACGCATTTGTTTCTATACTTGTATTATGCCTGAGTGAAACGAGCTTCAGAGCCCAAATGCATAACATGATGTAGCCCGTGGTCTCTAGTCTATATACTCTTAATTTCAGGTGCCTATTTTTCTAATAGCATATTTTACTAAAAAAGTAATAAAAGTTTCTTACCGCAAAAGTGGGCCAATAATTTTTGAACTCACTGTATATGCACTCATTCCAGTGTGTATTGTGAATAAACAGAATCAAATGACTAAATATCTTAGATTAAAGTTTAGTTCATGAGACTTCTTATGCAAGATACATGTCAATGAAACTAGATAAAAAATTACTTGTATGAAATGAATTTCAAGTACTGTATCATTAATGTTCAACAAATTTCATCTAAATTCATTGCTGATTTGATAGAAGAGATATAGAGTGGGTTTTCGAAATAGAATAATAATTCAAGTGGTACATTGACTCTATTTATCATAGGAAATCTATAATCAAATGGCACAACCAATAACGTCCACAAAGAAGAATGGCTTTGTACACAGTGGGATTTCTAACCAAAATGATGGGAGCTACAATCCGATCTACGGCTATCAAGATGTGCCGTTCATGTCACTAGAAGAAGCTGTAAAAAAGGTTATTCATTATGTTCCTGAAGTCGAGGCTTACTTTGATCAAGCTAAAGAACGCTGTAATAGAAATACTGAACTGACACCAGATGAATCAGCAGCAATTTATCTTTACACAATGCCGACGAACTTTCATTCACAACTCAACAACAAGCTTCGAGCTGAAGATCGAAATGCACTAGTGCCATGGTTTGCCTTTTTGAAGTTGTTCATCACTGCTCTTAGAAAACTACCATCACTTGCAACAATAGTGTGGCGCGGTGTTAGTGAAGATGTTAGCAGCCAGTTCTTTGAACGTTATGAACAAACTTGGTGGACTGTAAATTCTTGTTCAACAAATCTCAAGGTCACTGAGTGTTATTTAGGTGACAAGGGTACCATATTTGGTATTGAAGTATTCCGTGGGAAAGAGATTTCGAAGTTCTCAGCAATTCCACATGAGAAAGAAGTCGTGCTCATGCCTGGAACTCGGGTGCGTGTTATGAGTGAACCGCTCGAGGTCAAAGATAAACCTTATCTTATTTCTTTGAAAGAATGGTAAGTTCTTGCGGATGTTCTAAATTCTAATAAATGGATGCATTATTGGTGAAGTTTTCTGAACATTGTAGTGCATGAACTATGACTAAAGTATGCCAAGTTCTATCTGTTGATCTTAGCAAGGGTTAGGCATAGCATGCTAGAATTTATCAGATATTTCAGAGGAAATGAACCGCTGAGTATTATATCTATGACCTTTCTTGTATCCAATCGATAGATCTGTTGGTTTCTTTTGAAAAGATACTTCTTGAAATTCTGTACAAGAATTGTATTGAAAATTTTATTTAAAAATATAAACATGCTAAGAGGTTTCAAAATCTTAAAGTTGCTGATCAAAACTGTGGCTGTCATCGGTGTTAGTTAGTCTGTCATACTATATAGAAAAGTTTAACTACTTACTTTGAAGAGTGTTCACAGATACTTTCATGCAATTCAGGAGTTCCAAGATGTAGCCGTACTATCGTAGCAATCGTCATTACATTGCAGTTTTCATTCTTGCTACCATTGAGCTGTTCAATAATATTGAATTCATATATTTTAGTGGTGCAATCGCTCTAGAACAACATGTCATGTTATCTTATCATTCCAACAATCAAGATACTGTATCCAAAATTCGTGATTATCTGCAACTCGAACATGTGCCAGTGTGGTCAAATGAACAAAAAGGAACGATGAACAATCTAAGAAAAAGGTATATAATTTAACGTGACTATTTTCTGTCTCAACATGGTTATTGTATTGTTCTTTTTTGCAGTTTGGCAGAAGGAGTAGAAAATGCTGCAGTTGTCTGTTGTTTCATCACTCCAGATTATCAACAATCCGATTTTTGTCAAATCGAATTACAGTATGCACAGAAACGACATAAAAGAATCATCCCATGCATATTAGCTGATACAAATGTGTGGAAGCCTTCTCATTGGTTGGAATTGATAGTAAGAAAATTCATGTTCGTTGACTTCCATAACATCTCTGAATCAGCCATCCGATGGAAGGTGGGAGAATTGATTGATCGAATAGAAGAGCAATCTCCAGTGCTACAACGTCCACCAGCACCAGTAGGTGATCAACCAAACTATCTATTTGAATTGATTAGATATGAATACATGAGAAATAGTCGTATTGAACGTTTTATCAATCCAGAAATATCTTTTCCGATCGATCAAAGTTACATTAATTTGGCTTTAGTAGAAATGAAAGAGCAACAAGGAAAAGAGAACAAACTTTGTGAAGGCAATCATAACGATGCAATTATGGGTACATTTGAAGATATTTACGGCACCAAGACTCCAATAGATGTCAAAGATATTTTCAAAACATGCAAAGATCAGATAAGGAAGATACTCGTATTCGGTCGAGCTGGCATTGGAAAATCTACATTTTGTCGATATATTGTCTACCAATGGGCAACAGGTATGATTTGGTCAGAATATCACCTAGTTGTTCTGGTTCCACTGCGGTCTTTAACACAACAATACTATTTAACTGGCACGACTTACTATCCAATTGACATTCTGAAAAGAGAGTATTTGTCTTTCGATCAGCCTCTCTCAGAAAATGACGAAAAATGTTTGCAAGAACAATTTCATAACAGTCGCATCTTGTGGATTTTGGATGGCTATGATGAAATAGTGCAAAATGAACGTGTCAAAAGTTTATTCGATCAATTATTTAAAAATTCACATCATATTGTAACATCTCGTCCATATATGAATACTTTATCGCATCCTGTATGTATGGAGATTACAGGCTTTACAAATGAAAATATTCCGAAGTACATCCAGCAGTTCTTTGCTCAAATGAAAAATGAATCCCAAAGTTCGTCCTCCGACGATAATAATCTACTAACCTTCATCAAACGGAACCCAGGTATCTGGGGCATCGCACATATTCCGATAAATCTAGAGCTCATTTGCAGTTTTTGGAGTAACTCACATTGGTCACAAGCAAAAACCATGACGAAGACGCTGCTGTATGATGAATTGACTGAATGGATGTGTCGTCGATATATGGAAAAGCAAAAAGGAATTGCCACAAATAAGATCAATTTAATGCGTAAAAAGGGAGTTTATACAACTTGCAAGGGCGAGTTAGCATTCTTAGAAAGTTTGGCTTTTCGTGGAATGAAAGAAAATGCCATAATTCTACCCTCGGCACTCCTCGAAGAAGCCGAAGATGAGAGTAAATGCTCACTATCCGCTAACGAACACTTATTGAACATTGGGATACTAAAGTCACTAACCCACCAAAATGGCACTGGAACGCGAATTCAAGCAATGAAGGATTATTATTTTGTACATCTTAGCTTCCAAGAATATTTTGCAGCTCGATACTTAGTCAATGCTCTCAACAGCAATACACCCGACAAAGCTCTTGAATTTATCCAAAAACAAAAGTACAATCAAAGATTCACTTTAATGTTTGTATTTACCTGTGGTCTTCTTCTTGAGAGCAAATCTTTCTCCTCCATGAATAGGTTCTGGAACGCAATATTTGAAGAACCCATTGATATAGTGGGTATCCGACATATGCAGCTAGTGATTTCTTGTTTAGATGAAGTAGTATACAGCACAAATCTCCCTCATCGAAATCAATTAATCGGCTATACCCACAATTGGATGAAATTTGTTCTCGAATCCCATAACAGCATTTTAAACCATCACTTGAAGGAAATCTTGCGCAATTCCACTTCACTGGTTAATGAACCAAGTACGCAACAAATATTTACCAAAATCCTGACTATCAATAATGATCGCATCACGCACAATGTGATTTCGCTAATAACAGAGTTATCAAATATCCAACCCATCCCTGATTTATTACACAATATTACACTTTCCACAGACGCCCACGATATAAATCTCCGACAAACTGCATTCGTAGCACTCCGACGCATGGGTGAGAAAGCCGCGACGACAGAGGTTATCAACCGACTCCTGGTTGCACTTGGGGATCAGGATTGGGAAGTAAGATTAGTTGCAAGTGATGCTCTCGTAGAGATAAGTGAAAAAGCAGCGACGACTAAAATTGTCAGCCGACTCGTGAAGGAGCTTGAAGATCTGAATCGAGAAGCCAGAAGGAGAGCAATTTATGTTCTCGGAAAGATTGGTGAAAGAGTAATGATGATTGAGATTATCAACCGACTCGTGATTGCATTTAGGGATCAGGATTCCACCATCAGACGATATGCAACTGATGCTTTCGGAAGCATGGATGATAAAGCAGCGGCGACTGAGATTATCCGTCGCCTTGTGATTACGATTGGAGATCAGGATTCGATCGTCAGGCAACATGCAATTAATGCTCTCGGAAACATGGGTGATAAAGCAGCAACGACTGAGGTTATTAACCGACTCGTGATTGCACTTGTGGATGAAAATTGGTACGTGAGACGACATGCAAGTGATGCTCTCGAAAAGATGCGTGATAAAGCAGCGACGACTAAGATTATCAACCGACTCGTCATTGCGCTTGAAGATCAGAGTTCGACTGTCAGACAACATGCAATTAATGCTCTCGGAAACATGGGTGATAAAGCAGCAACAACTGAGATTATCAGTCGTCTCGTGATTGCACTTGAGGATGCAAATTGGAACGTCATACGTTGTGCAAGCGACGCTCTCAGAAAGATAGGCGATAAAGCAGCAACGACTGAGGTTATCGACCGACTCGTGATTGCACTTGAGGATCAGAATTTGGAAGTCAGACTAGCTGCAAGTAATGCGCTTGGAGAGATAGGTGAAAAAGCAGCAACGACTGAGGTTATCGACCGACTCTTGATTGCACTTGAGGATGTAAATTGGTATGTCAGACGTCATGCAAGTGACACTCTCGGAAAGATGGATGAAAACGCAGCGACGACTGAGGTCATTGAAAGAATTTTAAGCAGAATTGAGCATCAGTATTTGTCGGATGTAAGAGCAAATATGGTAAATGTTGTACGCACGCTTGTACATGCGATTTCGTGTGAGTCAGGAACGGACGTAAATATTGTATCCGGCGATATTAGAAATGGTTATGGTGGGAAATGTGGGCGATCAATGCATGTTGGATGCGTTAAACTTTGGAAGTTTTTGACGCTGACGGGCGAACATGATTGGATCCCTTCGCTTTTTATGGCGAGTTTGATAGACGCAGTTGCAGCGACTTTATCTGCAAATCAATTGTTGATTTATGGAAACAGCGATTCCGATGGGTTTGAGTTGCAGAACACACATCTATTAAATGAGTTAAGGAGCCGGTATCCTGACATGAGAAAAAAGGTTTTGGGTCCCTCGGAGATGAGTCCGAATTTTAGTGAATAAGAAAGTCGAACGATCGATTATGATCGCATAGTTTCATAGTTCATTTATTATTGTTATCTTAGCGAACAGGACAGCGTTTAGAAATATTTTTTAATGTTAGTGAAAGCCGAATGGTTTTAGGAGCTGGTAGCATCTTTTTTATCTGCGAATCGGGGCTATAGTTTAGGTTTATTTTCTGCAAGAAAAATTTCTCTTAAGCGTTTTTGTATATGTGTTTTGGCTTTTTGCTTCCGTTTTTCGGTCAGAACTTTATAATTATGCTAATTGTTGCGTTCTCCCCTTGAGAAAATCAAGCTTGGTATCGTTCATTACAGTATGATCCCATAACATGTAGCTTGATCTTGTTATTCGTTTTTGCTCTTTGTTAGATTGATATTAGTATGTTGTCATTGCATCCATTGTATTTTATGCCACTAATTGATCGTTGTGTTTGTGGTTCTTTTATTCTTGTTATTTGTACGTATCATTTGTTTTCTATGAATAAAGAGAAGGAAGATCAGAACTTGAGGATCACTGGCCTTTCCATTAACATTTGACAACCCTTGGAAACAGTGTCATTGTTAGATTTAAAGGAATCTCATTAGATGGAAATTGTTTGTTAGTAACCCTCTACATATGAATAGAACTTCCGAAAAGAAAGCTGAATGGTAAGAAGTCAGAGAATCTTTTAAACAGACTTGTATTTGATTTACATAGAGAACCTCAGAAAGGAAATCCGAGATATTTTTCACTGAACCATTGAATGTGGAATGTAAAGATACTACATTCATGTATTTGATTGGAGCAGTTTCTATTAATAAGCCGAAATTTTATTCGTATATTGCATTTCGTTATTGAACAAAATCATGACAAATTTCTACAAAGGCTTTTATTTTCAAAAAATGGAACATAATTTTAAACGAATCCTTGAGTTTGCGATTAACTCTGATATATCGCAATCAGAAATCCTATAAGGAAACAGACAGAATTTGATGGACTTTTATGTATTGGTTGTTCGTAATTCATTCATTATGATTCACTTACTCAATTATTTAACATTACATTCATTAAATTTTACCCATAAGAAATTAAAAACGGCTACTGGAACAAAATTTCAAGTCAAGAAAATTGATAAAAAATGATTCCATTATACTGTTATTGCAAAATCATTGTCTAGTGCATTTTCATAACCCGACACTATTATAAATCCAAAATTACGTTCAGATATAATTAATGTGGCACATCCGACTTTATCAGTTAAGACTCGAAAAGTTTGATACGATCATCTAGCAAATTTTTTCGCATATCCTTCTGAGGATGTCGAACGATGTTTCAAAAGCATTAAGAATATAATAAAAATGTTGAGTGAAATTATCATGCAGTTCTTGAAATTGCTCAGTGAAAATTAACTTAATTAGCTGGTCTACGGTTTGATAATAATGCTTCTACTCTTCAAAAATAGTCAGACTTTGAAACAGCATTTCGCAATGGTTATTTGTCAAATACAATGACTCATAAAAATATCGATAAATTAAAACAACGAAAACAATCTCATAATGGATCAGTTACATCTCATTTCGACGATGTTATCAATTCATGCCAAGAAATTGATCCAAATATGTCTGAGACAATTGTAATTCAACATTTAATGAGTCGTATTTTGGCCAAGAACGATCGAGACGTGAATCATTTACGAATACATGGAATAAATTTTTAGAATACCCCAAGATCGAACAGGATTTATATGATACATTCGAAAAATCTCTCAATTTAGCACTCGAATAACCACAAGCTTATTCTGGTATAAATCGTTCATTAATTCTTTCATTGATTGCCATGATTAAGCAACCAACACAACATTGTCGTAATATGAATAATATGAAACAAGAAAATCGTTCTTCATATCTAGCACCATTACAGAGATTTGTTTCACAACGTAACTCGTTTTCTAAACTTAAGAATCGGACATCAGCAATACCTGATAAATCAATCCGGAATTATACATAACAACCTATATTTCAAAAGAAACCAATTAATAATCAATCAATATTACAAATCAAGTTAATCTGTGTACAATTTCTAATCGAAAAAATCATGGAACAATTGATTGTTTCCATAAAAGTGTAATCGACTATTTTAATTGTGATCAAAATCGTGTCGTCCATGATTGTACAATGTCTCCAAATTTTCAATAACTAAGTCACAGGATGACGCTATGCCTAGCAATATATTAAGTCATCAACGCTGTTCTGCTAATGAACAGTCAATTAAAGCAATTATTGGTACTGAATCCACCATTTCAATTTGAGGATGAAACAAGCTACCATGAGCATGGTTTTACCCTTGCTTAAAGATCTTGTCGAATGGCTCTATCTAAATCAATCTGAATTATAAAAATCCAAATCAATTGAAACTACATGATTGTTAAAGACATAATAGAGTTATAGAATACGTTAAGTGATTTGGAGAATAACTTGATTAAATATTATAGTTTTAGCTGTAGACTGGTATGTGAATGCTTCTCCTTTTTAAGAGGATATTTTTTTGCTACATAATACTTGAAATCTAAATCTATATTCTATTGCTTTTGATAAATATAAAGTATACAAATTTGGAGCTTCGTATCTTTCAGCATTATTCGATATATGGTATCGGAGCTTACATGCATGATTGAAAAGATCAATCATTTTATCCGTTTCTATATTTCAAATATAAAAGAAATGATGTTAACACAGTTCAATACCATTTATTAGTTTGAGGTTTTTTAACCTGGTTTTCTAATGCAATTTCAATTGCAAAAAAAAAGAAATTAAACGATATTTAGTTTTATAATATGAAACTATAACGAATAACTTTTATTGATGAATCTTTATGTAAAATATTTCCTGAAACTAAAATTAAAATAAACTTCAGAACAATTAAAATGATTTATTATAATTTAAAAGAAAAATAAATTTAAGTTTTAGCACTTTTAATTCGTAACATTTTAAGAGATGATGTTGCAGGTGATGTTGATGCACCAAGATTTGATAGAAGTTCTTCTGTTAATGGTGTTATTTTTTCAATATTTACATTAGCTGTTTGAGCTCGTTTTGTTGGTGTTGTTGAATAACAACGTAAACGTGAATTAGTAAAACGTTGTTTATCACGTTGATATGGTGAATTTGATGTCATTGGACGATTACGTGTTAAAAGTAATTGATATGGTGTTATAGCTCGTGATGATCCTAATGTACGTGATGGTGGTGGTGCAACTGATGCTGATATAAAACTATTTGTACCATCATTTAAAACAATTTGTTCAAGTTCTTCTTCAATTTCATTTAAATTTGTTCGTAATGTTTCAACTTGATGAAAAGCATCAATTTTAAGTGTACGTTCTTGGTTAAGTTTCTTTTTTGTTTCTTTTAAATCACGTTTAACATATGTTTGTGCTAAACGCATAGCTTGATTTTCTCGTTCATATTCATTTGTTTTTTTTTCAAGTTCATGATCTTTTAACATTAATTGATTACTTTGTTCTTGCATCCAACGTAATCTTGTTTCAATAATTTGTTTTTGATTTAATGCTTGACGTAAATCATCATTACGTTCAAGATTAGCTTTATTTTCTGATTTACTTTCTGCTTCAAAAACTTTTTTATAATATGTTTCATTATTTATAATACGTTTTCTTAAATAATTATTAGCTTTTTTTAATATTTGAATTTCTTCAATTTGTTTTGTTGTTTTATATACATAACGTTTTTGATAATGATCTAATTCATATTGTAATTGTGCAATAAATTTTTCTAATTCAATTTGTTCTTTACGCCATTGATTTTCACGTAGATATGTATCATGTATTTGTTTTTCTCGATTTTTATGAATTTCATTTTGTAAATTATCAATAAGTTTTGTTTGTTCATTATGTTGTTGATCAATAATTGATTTTGCATCTGATGTTAATTTTGCACGTGCCATTTGATAAATTTCTGTACGTATATCTTTAATTATTAATATTGTACTATTATATAATTTTTCACGATATTCTTCAAATTTAGTACGAAGTTTTAAATTTGTTTTTAATAATTCTTGATTTATTTTTTGAAAATTTTCACGTATTTCATTTAATTCATTATCAAAACGTAATTGTTTATCAAGTTTTAATTGATTATTTAATGAACGAAGATTTATTAATTCCATAATTAAATCAAAATAAGATGATAATGTTAATAATTGTGATTCAAGTTCAATACTTAATTGTTGTTCTTGTAATTGTGATTGTAATGAATTTATTTCATTTTCACGTAAACCAATGAATTGACGAGTATTATAAAGAAGACTTTCATAATAATAACTATAATTTGTATAATTATCACGTTCACGTTGCATTATACGATTACCAATTTCTTTTAAACATAATTCTAAATCATTTTTACGAATACAATAAAGATCAGGAGTTTGAAATGAATTTGAAACAAGTGATGAAACAGTTGTACTATCATTATCTCCTAAGAAAAGAATAATAAAAATTTAATGTTTAGAAATCAATTCAATATATTAGATTGATTATTGTAGTATATATTCTATTCTATTTGAATATATATGAAAGTGAGGATGCAGAAAATCATGAATTTTATCCCATTGAAAAATAGTTTTTCCTGAATATTTTGCTCTTTTTCTCATCTTTTATATTCACTTTGATATGAGATGAATATATGATCATGACAATATGTCAATAAATTGATTTATTAAAATGTTGTTCTTACCAGCTTCTTCAACAGTAGCAGTTGTATTAAGTGTTGATTGTTCATCTTTATATTCATAATGAGCTAATAATGTTGCAAAATCATCTAGTATATGTGGTCGTAAGACTGAAAAATTTTCTGTAAATTCTTGTTTTTTCCATAAATCAGTTGGAAGACTATTTTCTTCTCTAAGTCGTTCAGATAAAACTAATGTTCGTTCTCTTTTAAAACGTTTTAATGTATCATTCATCATAAATTTTCCTTCAAGTTCAATTAATATTCTCATTATTAATGCTTGTTTACATTCATATTCAGTTACATTTGGTGCTAATTGTCCTAAAAGTAATGCTAATGGAAAATCATTATAATAACTACTATATCCAACAGCTGTTGATAATTGTCTTAAAACAGGACTACGAATTTCATCACGAAAACTAGCAAATGCATCATCATATGTTTTTAATGTATCTATTGAAAATACATTTAATTTAGCTGTACTCCAAGCATATCGAACAAGTTCAAGACGAATACATTCAGTAATATAAAGTTCAAGACGTATATATTTTGAAAGATGATCACCAGTTGATATCTAAATAAATAATTATATTTACTTCTATCAACAAATATTTGTAAAAAAAAAACAATTAAATTGAAATTAAATTCGAATAATTATATTTACGATTCGACCAGACATGCGTCCTAAATACAATTCAATAGTAAGATATTGAGACTGTTATTTTGTCTTGTTAACAATTGAATTCATTTTGCCTTTGTTGTATGCTGTATTTTATGTACGTGTATTAGAATCTGAAAATCGGTCGAATCGAACCAAACCTCAACACGAAAAAACTGGTTCGTTTCGGGCTTTGGTTCTGCTATGATCCCAAAAGTCATGATTTGGCCTATGAAAAATTTGAGCAAATCACTGGCGAAATTACTCGAATCTATGATTAACTTCAACAGCATTGAGAGTGTTATAATTGAATGTCATTATTATTTTCTCTAGGAAGATTCTATTATATATATACCTCTTTATGATGAAGAACAGTTTCCATATTACTTGCTGCTACTTTAGGTTTAACAATTTCATCAATATTTTGTAACATAATTTGAGTTGAAACATATTCAGCATTAGCTAATGCTAATTCTTGTGGTTTTAAACCGATTAAACATAAATGTATAAGATCATTTAATGTATATTTTGGCCACCAAAGTCTTTTAGCATTAATATTATATTGATATTCATGTACTGTCCATGGATAAAGATGTTTTGCATAATTTTGAACAGTTAATAATGGTTTAGGTAATATTGAATAGATTGGTCGAAAACGATCATAATCACCAACAAATTTTGTTAATATTGGTATTGAACGAGAACGAATTATATCAAATCCAGATTGATTTTTTCCAATAAGAAAACAATTTGGTATAAGATATGATATAGAATAATAAATTTGAAATATAGTTAAACGTCTTTTTGTTTCTAATAAATCAGCTATAATTGATAATGATAATGATGATGATGAATCAATTTCACGTTGAATTTCATGTAATTCAGATGAAAATTCTCCACTTTGATCAAATGTTGATAAATCATTAGTTCGATTGTTAACTAAAAAAAAAAATAAATATATATATAATAATAAATCAAATTTTTCATTTTTTTACATCTTTGTTCAGCATTTGTTGCTGCACTATTTAATTGTGCAAAAGCAACAATTATATGAATAAGATCATTAAGTGATGATACAATACGTAAAAAATTTCTTAAACGTTCTTGTAATTCATTTATATCAAGTTTAACATTTTTAAATAATTTTAATTGTTCAATAAATGATGGAATATACCAAAGATTAATAAATTCTGTTCCATCTACATTTAATACCATTTTAGGTCGATGTTGATAACCATTAGTAGTTAATGTATTTGTTAAAGTAGGTGATGAACTAGCTGATTCAGGTTGATCATTTAATGTTGATGATGATGCTATTGTTGATGTTGTTGTTGGTAATGGTAATGGAGGTGGTTTAGGCCACATAAAATGTGTTCGACTTGTTAATGGAAATTGTTGTATAAGATAAGTTAAACTTAAATATGATTGAATAATTTGTAAACGTAAAAGTATAAGTGTATTACGTTGATGTACACGATCAATAAAATCATTTAATAAATTACGTTTTAATTTTTCTGCTTCACGTGGTTGTTGATATTGCATTGGTTTTAATTCACGTTGACGAAGAAATTCATTAAGTATACGATCACGTGTTGGAGTTTTTTCAAATTGAATTGAAACAAAATAATTATCACGAAAAAGTTTTCGACGAGTATTTTCATAAATAACATTATTAAGAAGAACATTCGATTGATCAGGTTGTTTTGGATCTAGAATATATTTTAATAATAGTATTTTATTTGAGTTCTTTACTCTATCGCATCATGCTTATCATTAAAACACTCAAGACAAAAAAAATTCGGCTGGCTTCTCTTGACTGTTGGACTTGTTCCTTCGCATAGCATCGTCTGCCGACATTGCCCATAAATCCTTCTTTTTCTTCGTTAGAACTGTCAGATTCAAGGTGCATTCTATTAAAATCCTCATCCAGAGAACTCACTTCAATAAGTGAGCTAACACTATCTTCTGTATCGGTTTCTTCAAACGACATGTGAACTGTTCCAAAATTTCAGTTGGTCATGAAAAAATGACTTATTATATGCACTTACTGTAAGTTAACAGTCCATGAAAATGAACATCTCGAAATAAGGATTATTATACAAATCTAAATCTTTTGGAGTTTTTTTTTTATTTACCTGCAACATTTCGTTTTCCTATTGGTGGAGTTTTAGTTTGTTCTGATCCAGTATTTAATTTGGCAACTTGTAATTGTTGTGTAATACATACAATAGCTATTCGATGTTGAAGAATAGCTGTATGTAAAAAATGATTATGCATAAGTTGTAATCTTAATGCAATTTTTAAATTATTAATAGCATCATCTCCATCATTAATTAATGTTAACCATTGATCTTTTTGTCGAAAATTAATACGTCCAATTGAACCTTCTTCAAGTTCTTGTACAGCAAATAATAAATGTTGTTGACCAGTTATTTTATCTAATCTCCCATCAGCTATATGACTTGGTTCATTATCATTTTCATTATCTATATTTGTAAGATTTCTTGGTTGAGCAAATTCAAATTGTACAAAACGTAAATATAAATGTGAATGATCAATTGACATAACATCAAGTTGTTGTTTATAAATTGTTGATAATAATTCACATTGACTTGCTGAACGTATTAAACGATAACGTAATGTTAATAATTCAATAAAATTTGTATTTAATTTAATAAATTTATCATATTGTTCTTTTTTTGTTGTACGTGCTTCATCAATTTGTTTTAAAATTTCATATGCTAATTTACCCATCATTGTAGGATGATCACTATATAATGTATTAAATACATCACGTTGATGATTAGATGAAAACATTGAACCTGGTTGATCAAGTTGTTTATATGTTGATAATATTTCATTAAGATATTCAAGTTCATATAAAATTTTTTCTGTTAATGTAAGATTTGTTTGACGTTGTAATTGTTCAAATTCAATAAGTTCATTTAATGATTGTTTTAATAAATGTGGTAAACGTGTTAATGATGAAAGTGATTCAAGAAATTCAAATAAATAATAACTATGAATTTTTGATACACTTAAATAAATAGGTGGTGATGATTGTGAACGTATTGAAGGAAAATATGAACCATAATCAGTTGAATCAAATAGATTTTCAGTTATTTGACGTATATCTATTATATGTCGATTCATATATTCTTGTATAAGAGATAAATATTGACTAAGAAAATGTATTTCTAATGAATATGAATGTGAAAAATAATCATCTGTTTGAAAATCAATTCTTGGACGTCGTGCTATAATATCAATAATTGTTTGTGTTATAAGATGACGTTCATTATGATCTAATGTATGTTGATATACTTCATAAAAACAATCAACTAATTTACGTTTATATTGTAAATAAGTTAATTCATATTCCCATAAATTATAAAGTATTTCAAAACGATCTATTTTTCTTAAAAAATCATTATCTTCATGAGTTTTTTGATATTTTAATGAAGCTTTTTCAATAAAATATGATCCAATTGAAATAATATCTTGTTCAAGTTCATTTATATCATTAAATACACAATCATATATAATATGTAAACCAATTGAATCTTGTATATGTATAATTGGTCCATCATTATCTATAATTGTTTCATGTGCAAAATCTTCAATATTTTCAATATGTTCACCTGTTTGCATATAATTTAATGTATCTATTGTACATTCATGTGGTGTATCAAATAAATATGTATGTAATATATTATTACTAAAACGTTGATCAACTGAATGAAATTCTTTATCTTTTGATGTCATTATTAAACGTTGTTCATATATCGTTAATGTTCGTTGTAATGAACGTAAATAATTAAATTCATGTAAACATCGATTACGAACTGTACGAATACGAAGTAATCGAAGTGTTATATATGATAATTGTAAACCATAGGATTCTGATGCATCATTATTTTCTGTATCACTATCACGATGTTGTCCTGATGTATCATCAAGACCAAGTTTTTGTAATGTTTCTAAATAATTAAATTCATCACGTTTCATATAACGAGCTGAACGAGTAGATGTATCACGAAATTCATATGAATCTTAAAATAAAGAAGAATATATTTCGTTTTTTTGAATTTAAAAAAATATATATGGACAAAATTATACCATAACTATCATCCGTTATGAAATTTCATCGTTTTTTGACCCTTTTCACATCTCAAATATTTTTTTCTGAAAATTGATTGATGCGTTTTTATTTTCTTATTGAGATTTTGTGGAAAACTACATCCGTGTTTTTGGCAAAAATGCAAAGTTTCAAAGTGAAAAATTAGTGAAATTAGATAGTTTATCGTGTTTTACAATGTCTAATAAAAGTAATCGACTTGATATTAGTCTGCAGCTGAGTGACTTACATCATATGACAATTTTAATAATCCCTCGATATTATATTAATGAGTTACAGAAACATTTTTAGGGAACGTACTGATTTCAAACTTTCCTTGTAAATGGGTGATCAGTGGCTGGTTTTACTTATATATAAATTCTTACCTTGTATTTCATCATTATCACTATTATTATCTTCATTATTTTCTTGATTATTTGTATTATTTGTTGAATTAAGATCAAAAATATTTTTCCAAAAAATATCAGCCATAGCTGTTGCTTGAGTTGAATTTGTTGTTGAATTTTCTAAGACTTGTTTTAATGCAGTACTTTTTTTAGCTTTTAATGCAAGTAAGTATTGTTTAAGTACATTAGCTGCTTTATCAGCATTTTTAACATTTAAAAATTGTGTTATTCTCGTTAATAATTCATCATTTTTTCCACTTTTTATATATTTCCAATAATTACGTTCATATTGTGGATCACGTTCAGGTTTTAATTTTAAAAAATTAATCCATAAAGATTTTTTTATTAATACACAACTTGATGAAGATCGTGATTGTGCAATAATTTTTGGTGTTGCTGATTCATATAATATTGTTGGTCGTTCTTTTTCTTGTTCAATAAATATTGTTCGATAATATCGAATTATATTTGCATATAATTCCATTTCATCACCAGATGTACGAATTTTTGATGTATCTAATGGTAATGAATAAAGACGAAAAAGTACATTTAATTTTTCAAGTGTTTGTTTTTGATCAAGTTCAATTGTTGGCATTAAATTTAAAGATGTTGTTGTTTGAAATGGTGATATTGGAGATTGAAGATTAATTGTTAATGTTTGAGTATCAGTTGAAATATGTGTACGAAATTTTAAATGTGATATACGAAGTAATTCACATAATTGATCAAAATATTTTTGTCCACGATAATGACATACAAGATAACGTATATAGGCAACATAATCATCATTTATAACTGCCTAAAAATTCAAGGAAAATTTCTATATAATGTAAACGTAATAAATGCTTTAAGTCAAAGTTTTTTCCACATAAAAAGATTCACTAATTTAGACATTATCGATTGCGGAAAGCCGAATGGTATATAGGAAATCCTGTCTTCATAAGATTTTAAGAAACCTAGGATAAATTTACTGATTAGCAATGACGTACAATAGATTCTAGTTCCGCTAAAGTCTTAAGAAAGTAGGACTTATTATATACCATTCGACGCATCTCAAAAGCCTCTACAACACAGTATATTAATCTTTCACAGGAAATTTGAAAACAATATTTGAAGTGATATGAACAAATAAAAATATGATATTAATTGGTATGATCTTGTCTAAGAGTGACACTACTTCAGTCAAAACTTGACATGAAGATTTTTGCATATTTTTTAAGTGAATAAATTAAAATAAGTAGAACAGAATGTGATAATAACATTTTTCAAATTAAATTTTTCTTCGAACATTATTGTTATTCTTATCAAATATAGTATTTTAAAAGCACATTATTAATTGTATGAAAACTAACAAATTGCTTCGATCTTCTAGAATGTCTAGATTAAATTTCATTATAAAAATAATAATAGAATATAAAAGAATGTTTCATGTGTTATTGATGAATTTTCTAGGTTTTATTTATTAAAATACAAAGAATTTAAATTAAATAAATGAATTCATAATACCTGATTAATATTTTTTGATGCTATACTTGCTGGTGTTAATAAATTTTCTCTAACTATACTTAATCTTTGTGATCGTTGAAGTGCATCATTAAATTCAGATAAAATTCTTGCTGTTCTATCTTTAAATTGTTGTTCAACTTGTATAAATTGTATTTGTTGTCGACAAAAACGTTTCCATCGAATACAATGTAATGTTTTAGCATAAATTAATGATGATAATTTTTTTAAATAAAATTCTTGTAATAGTAATGGTAATGATTCTGATGTAAAATCACTATGTAATGGTAAACATGTATCTAATTCATTTTTTAATTCATCACATAATAAATGTACATCAGGTACAGTTGAAACATGTGCAAGACGTTCTAAATATAAATGACGTTCACGTCCTAAATGTCCTGGATCTTTTGGTATAAGATATGAACTAAATGGACGAGTAAATGTAAGATTATATCTTAATTCATTATCTTCAATATCTGCTTTTATTTCATTATATTCATGTAAAATTTGTTGTTCAATTTTATTAAGTTGTGTTCGTTCTTCTGTTTGAATTAAATGTGTATCGATTTCATGCGTCCAAATTGGCATTATTTATTGATATTAAATTGACTACTAACCTTGAAAGAATTTCTGTTAGATTTTATTCTTTTGTTATATATATATATTGTTTTTTTTTGAGCTCGTGGTTTATTCGATCTATTGATGGACAGTAATACAAAGAAAAAAAAAAAAGAAGAAATTTTCTTTTATTCTTTCTTCCGTTCTATTTTTTTGTGTTGCTATCATCGTTCATGATTTTTTCCTTTTCTTTAATCGAAAGAAGAAAGCAAAAATAATCAAAGAATTGATTTGAAAAAGAAAAAAAAATCGATGACGACGATGTGCACATATAACCATCGTCTAGTAAACATTATTTACATTGTTTGAAAAAAAAAAAAAACTTCTAACAACTATAACCAGACAACGATAAAAGAGAAGAAAAAAGATTGACATGGTTACTATGTGTAAAAGAACAAAAAAAAAAAAAGAAAGATTTCATAAACAAAAAACTTTTAAGATAAATATAAGTAGAAATCAAACTTAAAAGATTTCGTTTTTTTCATTTCATTTTAAGTGTCACATCCATTATTTAAATCAAAATATTTATATAAATTAATAATTTGAATGAATATACATCTAATTAATCAATATTAAATAATATAATAAAAGATAAATTAGACGAAGACAACTTCAACTTTTTAAGTATACTTTTATCATTCTTCAAATACTTATTAATATATATATTAAGTTCAATAATCGAATATAAGTATTGTAATTGAAGAGGGGTCAAGTATTTCGGTACTTTTAATAAAAATTTAATACTTTAAAATGTAAAAAAAAATTCTTATAGTTTTATTACAATTTCACGTAGTTAAGTATATTCTAAAGAATAAATATTTTAAATTACAATTTATTTATGTACTAATATCATATTACGACAAAAACAGCATTAGTGACTGATTTGAAATATGATATTATGAAAATTGAAAATGATATTTGATTCAAATAAAAAATCCATTTGTTAAAGTAAATTTTAAATATTATCTTTTAATATTAAGAATTTTTGAATCGATATTGAATAATTTTTGAATTTCTTATTTATTTATTATTCTGATTTTTAGTTTACAGAAAATTCGGAAATAAAATATACGCACACACAAAATAATATCCTAACAAATATGTATGTATATATATATATATGGCGAGAGAGATAAAGAAAACAGCATAAAAGAAATAAAACAAAAAACTAAGTTTATCAATTTATATAATTATTAATTTTCAAAACGTACACGGTTAAGTAATATTATTGGTTGAGGATATTCATCATTTAACATTTGTTCAGTTGCTTGATCCATATTAATTGTTACTTTTTTCTTATCAATATCATTCAATATTTCATCATCATCTTTTACATGTACTATTTTACAAGGAGAAATATATGATGAACATGCTTTAAAAAAAAAAAATAAAAATTTTTTTTTGACTAAAACATATATATATTAAATAAATTACATACATATATCGGAATCTATTTCAATCACATCTGGAGAATTAATTTGTGAGCATTCTCTAAAAAGAACATTCATATAATATATTCTATTATTCATTTCAAAGGAAAATACACTCAGTTGTTTGTTCGAATTTTTAACGTTCGAAAGAAATTTTTATTTATCGATGCTATAGATCAATATCTATTCTATACTACTATGAAAACTCTGAAATACTACCAAGTCCATATTCTGAATTATGAACACATTTTTGTTCAGCGTGAATCCTAGTTCATCGTCGACCATATGTATAAAACGAAAAAGTTCAAAATAATTGTATTAAAATAGTCTCCTGCATTTGATTCAAAATTTTTCTTTTTAGACCAAACTCACGAGGAAAACGAAAATCTGAGCTAGACAATTATCATCCTTGCCAAATTAGTCAACAAACAATCGAATGTATTCTAATTTGAAATGAAAAATAATATAAAAATTTAATGATTAATTTACATTTCATTATTGTTTTGTAGAAATGATTTCAATAAAGAATCATTATGTTGTTGTAAATTCTTATTCATATTTTTATTAATTGTAGATGACGCTGGAAGTGATGGTGATAATTGGGTTTGAATACTGAAAAAATAAAAAAAAATATTATTTTATTAATATAAAATATTAACTGATTCGATTGATGCTGCTGTTGTTGTCGTTGAATATTATTTATTGCTTTTTGAGATTTAATATTTGAAGAAAGTAAATCGTTTTGATTACTAGAACTCTTAAAATTAAAAAATTATATGTAATTTTTTTTTTAAATTATTTAATAAATTCTTACAGATGATTGTATTGTTTTTGATCGTTTTTTTCGACGATGTCGAGATTTTAATGATGATGATGATGACGAAGAAGAAGAGGAGGAAGATGATGATGATGATGATGATGAACTCGATCGACAACAACGTTTAGATTTTGATCGACAATGGCAATGTAATTTCGGGTAATTATTCATTGAAGGATGCATCATATAAACAACTTGTGTTGGAACTAAAGGTGTTGTTAATAATGTTAAATGTTTTTGACATGTATTTACATTCGATAAATTTGGTAAAATTGAACAAATTAAACAACAAGATTTTTTCGATAAATCATTATTTTCATCACTTGATATTTCAGATTCATTATTAAATGATATTCTTATTTTTGATTTATTAATATTATCATTATTAGATAATGATATTGTATCAGTTTCCGAATCTATTGAAAGATTTTGTTTTTTATTTAATATATTTTTTAACCGAGATGAACGAGTCATTCTTTTCATATAAAAAAAAGTTTTCTTTTTTTTCGTATTTTATTAAAAAAATTTTAATATTATATTGCTTGAGAATGGTCTATTGGTATAACCATTGAGAAAATTTTTTATATTATATTAACACACATATGCATTAAAGAGAAAAACAAAACGAAGGCCTTCTTACTTGTCATCAATTTTTCTATTGGTTATTCATATTTTCTTTCGTTATTTCTCTTTAATTTCTTATTTATTATTGTTTTTCTTTTCATTAAAATATGTATGGTGTTTTCTCTCACTACAAGAATAGAATAGATAAGTATTAAGTAAGAAAGTGACTAGTCTGAAATTGGTAAATTTATCCCTGATATTACTTCAAATCGAGAATCGATATATTTATATAAATATGTGAGTTAATAAATAATAGTTATTAATTAAAAAAAAATAGACCAAGTAAGTCATGTGAATTAAAAATAATATCCTTGAATCGAATTCATTTACATACACATATATATGAGTCATAGATGTTTTTTTTTTCAGCATTTTTTATTTCAGATAAGAAGGTAGTGGAAGAGACGTAACATCAAAATGAGTTCAAGAGGTGGAAGTGTTTGTTATAAATGTAACCAAGTAAGTTTAATTGAAATTTATTAAATTTGATTTTATTACTTTTTTTTTTTATTATAGTCAGGTCATTTTGCCCGTGAATGTCCAGATAATGATAATAGTGGTGGTAAGATATTTATTTATGAATATATTAAAAAATAATTTCGTATATTAAGGTGGTGGTGGTGGTCGAGGAGGATTCAGCGGTGGACGAGGTTTGTCCACGGAATTTTGGCATTCAATCATTGAATTTATTTTCTAGGTTCGTACGGTGGTGGAAGTTCATATAGAGGACGTGGATCATATGGTCAGTTTATTGTCTTAAATAGATTTTTAAAAAAAACTAAAATAGTATTAATATAAGATTTTTTTAAGGAATAAAACAAACGAATTTATTAAAAAATAATTATTCTAATTTATTTTTTTTTTTATTATAGGCGGTGGTCGAGGAGGAGGAGGTGGTGGTTATGGAGGTGGTTCCTATGAAAGAACAGGTGGTGGCCGATGGTAATAATAAATAAAATTTTAATATATATATATATATATATATATATATGTTTTTAATATTAGTTATCGTTGCAATCAATCAGGCCATTTAGCTCGTGATTGTACATCGGATGTTAGCCAAAGTGTTTGCTATAATTGCAACCAACCTGGTTTGTATATTAAAAAAATTTTTTTTCAAACAGAAGGAAAAAAAAGAATTCTTCATTTTTTGTTAATAGGTCATATAAGTCGAGAGTGTACGGAACCACGTTCAAATAATTACAGCGGTGGAGGTGGTTTCCGTGGTGGTCGTGGTATGTCATAAAGAATTTTTTTTGTTTTAAATTATATTAAAAATTTTTTTTTTATAGGTGGTGGTGGTGGTGGTGGTGGTAGCGGTGGTAGCAGTTGTTATCGATGCTCCAAACCAGGCCATTTTGCCCGTGATTGTACTGAACCAGATACACGTGGTAATTCAAATCAACAAGGTGGAAGTGATGAAAACTAAATAACGAATGAAAAACTTATACAGTTTTCATGTATGAACAGTTTATTTACCATCAATATAATGTTCATACTACATCAACATATTATTGGTTTTTTTTTCAGTTTTGTTCGTTCGTTTTTTTTCTTTGTTGTTTATCTAACTAAGCATGATTATGATTAACATATGAAAAAAATAGCAGAAAACAAGAAGATATAAAGTATATGGCATACGGACTTGTTCGTATATATTTTCATTCTTTTTTCTCTTTAAGCTTTCCTTTTCTTTTTTTGTTTTTTCCTTTATGTGTATTTCTTATTTTGTGTTCACTTGTTTATTCATTAGTGCTGTTTGATTATAACAGCTGCTGATGCTCTTGTATGTACAACTTTATTGTTGCTGCTAATTAGTTGGAGAAAACAAGAAGATTTTCAAGTATGCTGATGAAAGTTATACAAAAAAATATTTATATAAAGGGATTGTGAGATTCGATATTTTTGGTAGGAATGAGGATGATTTCATTTAGATAAATGAGGTTGTTTTGAATGAAAATATTTCAATGATTTTCAAGATATTTATCAAGTTTTAATTCTGGTATCGATAATCGTTTGACCTTCGCGAATCTTTCAATCGTGTATTTCCTATTAACTTAATAAACCATAACAAAATATAATAATTTGTCCATTATTTATGAATTTTTTTATAAAGAATTCAAATAATAATAGGTAAATCCAATCATTGGAAAAGACAAAGTCTATTTAAAAAATTCATTTAATTTTAAACAACAAAAAAGTTTAATGTGTTATTCTTTGATGGTTTTTTTCATGATTAAAGGTGGTGATAACACAAATCTTATAGAATAGATGATTAAATATTTTTAAATGATACAGTTCAGTTAACATATATAGTTAATAGGAAAGTAGATAATCATTTTTTAGAAGTAAATTGAAAATACTTATTTATTTTAAGTTCTCGAGTGAGACATTATGTACTTTTCATCATCTATATATATAAAGAAGTTGTGTCTGCTTGCCTGTCTGTTTTTTTTATGCATTTTGAACACCGCACAAGCTAGCTCTTAGGTTCCGAGGAAAATCGAGAGGGTTGAGCTAAAATTTCACACAAGCTATGATATATTGCAATTTTTCCCAATCTTTCAAAAACTTCAGAACACTTACTGCTATTGTTAGAATATTCATCTCTTAGTGTCACTTTTTTTGCACTGGGTGCTGACATATGGTATGGCAATACGCATCAATTAAGAGAAAGACAGTCACATCCTCACACTATTTGCTGTATTATCTGATTTAAAAATGAATGTAAGTGTATGCACGGCGGGACATGTAATAATAATAGGTGAAAAGGTCTTAAACAAGTCTTCTATACATCTTCTATCGTTTTCCAACAGAGTACGTTTCCAGTATGAAGATTTCTCGAGCAACGCCGAGTACTACCGCTAGTATAATAATATTTTATAGTATTTGTATATATAAAGGAGTGAGCGATAAGACATAAAAGGCAATTATACATTATAGATCGAGTTTTGATTATGAAACGGGACACTTATAGCAGAGATGGACGAATCACAATACCACACCGTCTCGTCTCGTTCTCTCAATGGGGGAGTGACGGTACATTATAAAATTTGACGATTTTCTCGCCTACTGACAATAATAATTTTTCTTAATAAAGTGAGATCTTCAGAAACGTATCTTTTTATAAATATCTTCACGAGTAACTATTGGCAAAAAGATTTATTTACAAGGGAACCTTTCCAACTATCAAATTGGTTTTAGGATCTGACTATGCGCATAAAGAAAACTTCAGTGAGCTATATAAAATCTCAAAAGAATAAATGTCCTTAAGTCTTCTGTCTAGAGTTAGAAAAATTTTACTGGAATTTTAGCCTATGACTTGATATATACCAAAAAATCGAATGACAATATTTTGGCCTGAGATTTTGCTTATAGACAGGTCTAGTTCTGAATAGTATGCCCTGAAAATTTCAGCTCAAAAGAATGTTTCTTTCCCGAGCTATTACAATTTCAAAAAGCGGAAATTTCTAGGCATCCTATTCACAATTACTTCTGTCTATAGGCAAAATCTTATACCTCACTGAGGTCTACCTTATACATACAATTCGAATCTAAAAATTGATTAGACAGTTGAAAACGTTTCCTCGTAAGAATCATAATAAAAGACGTTTAAAATGTATTTCAAAAGAAAAACAATTATGCTTAAAATAATTATGAAGAAGACTTTAATTTAAGATACCAACCTCTACGAAGAAATATTTTGTTCTTCTTGTTATTTTTGATTATTTTTATTTAATTATTGATTATAGTGTGCTCTTTTATTCATGAATTGTTCTTTCAAATACATATCACAATTATATTGACTTCATGCGAATAGAATAAAATTTTTTCAACTAATACAATTCGATATTCTGATCACATGAATAACTTTCAAAAGTTTTTAATTATCGATCTTTGTATTGTCGATTGAAAAATTGAAAAATATCTTAAATAAAATATTTTTCTCTGTTATAGATTATTAATTTATGCAATAGACAATTCCAAAGTTTTGCAAAAGAAAGTAACAACCTCTCTACAAAATTTTTCTACTTTATGACTAGTTTTGGCGTTAAATGTTTTAAAATCTCACAAATTGATTAGTACGTTCAAAATATATTCTCGAAAAATTTAGTCTCTATAAACTGCTACTAACTGCGAAAAAATTTCAAGATAATACTCGAAAAAAACTTTTTTTTATAGAATACGAATATAAGTTGTAATTAGATAATATTTATTTATACTTTCATGATGTACAAAAAAAAAGATAAATGAAAATCGATAATGTAGTTTCTTTTTATGGTAATGTCAAACAATCTCGAATAAGCTTGAGGTAAAATTTCTTGTTTAACTCTTGCTTTAGCGATGTTTTTGAAGGATCGAATCTCAACCTCTTCTAGTGAGGGTAAATCACAATGATCATCATCATCAGTCTGATTAATTAATTCATCTGTATTTGTTTTTGTATGAGTACGAGCATTGCAATCCTTAATTTTACATATCCAGTACGTGACGTTTGGTATAGTTTTACTTTGTCGATAAATGTAATCGTCAATGACAAGAAGATTTTTTATTCGATCTTCGTCGTGGCATAATTGATAAAATTTATATTGTAGACAAGTACAAAATCAAAATCAAGTAAGTATCCAGAAAAGAATAAGTAGAAATGATGATATATGAATACAACAATGCAAAGAAATAGAACAATATAATTCTTTCCTATTATTAAAAGTAAGGCGAAAAAGTAAACATAGGTCAAAAGAACATCTATCACGCTCCAGGTCATTAAGTACAGAAATGAAAAAAAAAAATTTATATTGTCCTTACATACGAGAGAAGAATAAAATAGCATTTTCGAGATTTTTCTTTCAGATTATTTGACATAATCGTTTTTGTGACTAATCAATTTATATTACGTTTCATTTTCTAGTAAATTATAACAAAAATATTTTTACTTATATATGTTTTTTTTGGAATAGAATATGAAAATATATCACCTTCAATTAATATTGATAGAAAATACCAATATAACTATCTAGATATTTGTACTAAATAAACTGATAAATCATATGTATTATTCACTAGTTTATTTTGCATATATGAGTGAATTGCGCCGCCATTGTACCATTGTACGAAAAAAATCGAAAAAAATTAAAGTGACTTTAAAGAAGGTTTGAGTCGCGCATTTGATAGAGCTTCATTGATTGTATATAAATCAAGTATTTTCCCAACTGTCAGGTTTTTCATTTCAGAAAAAAAATCAATTTTTATTAAGAATGCATATTTTCTGAGATCTCTTGATATGATAAAATAAACAGTTTTAGAAATATTTTGACAAAATAAAATCACGAAATGAATATTAATATATTGTTGTTATATATCAATCGAAAGCTTTTGAAAAGAAGAATCTAATGAGCATATACAAAACTTTGTCGGCACATATACATGCATATCTTAAGGACGACAAGGTGTGGATGACACCCTCACAATCACCCCCATTCTCATATTTTTAGTTTTTTATTTCATCTAGACGAGTCTCAAAAAAAATTTTTTTATCAAAAGGTTTCTCGCTCTTTAGCTTACTAAACATAAAAAAAAACAATTCTTGTTTGCTTTCAAACCGTCTCTACTAGATTGAATTTAATATGTCGGGACATTTTTCGAGTAAAACACTATTTTCTCACGAACAGTACGTGTTTAAGAGCTGAAATTCTTACCACAGATTTATCATATAGTCAGCTGAAAAAGATAAAAAAACCATGGTCTTAGCTCTTATAGTTACTGAGAAACCAAAGAAACAAAATTGAAATTATGTCGGGACATTTAGCAGAAAAATAGCATCCCTACCCTTTTGTTTTTAGTTTTTTATTTGATCGATAGGGTCGTTCGAAAAATTTTTTTTATCAAAAGATTTCTCGCTCCTTACTCCATCGAACAGTGAAAACAAAATGACGTTTGCTTTTAAATTGGCTTTAGTAGATGGAAATTAATATGTCGGGACATAAACTGATCATTTAGTATGTTTAGCTAGTCTTTGCAAGATTTGATCAGAAAATCAAAATCAAAGCTGTGATCAATTTATATGATACGAAAGAAGAAAGTCTGAGCTACAAAATGGTTATAACAAATCATTTTTATTTATTCAAAATGTAGGACAGTAAGAGCGATTTTCGTCGATAGGTAGGCCCAAAAAACGCCCATTTTCACCTTTCCTGCTTGAAAGCTTCATAGCTACAATAGCCTAAAGCATTGATAGTTTTACAGGAAGTAGGATAGACTATAAGGAGTATTTGAAAAAAAAAATTATCAAAATTCGTTGAGCAGAACTAGAGATATAAGCGTTTTAGTGTTCGAAACACAACGGTACAATACGGGCGCAATTCACACATATATGCATTATTAAGATAATAAAAGATTTTTTTTATTTTATTTTGAAAAATAAATAAACAAAACAGAATAATGGATATATAGATATATACGTCTGAAAAGCAAAACCTGGACACTGTATTTTAAGGATATTGTTATCATAATAGGATAATTTTTCAAAAATAATGATATATTCTGAAAGCATGTATAATTCTCTATCATGCTGTATATGAAAATATTTACTTGTACTGATTTTCTAAAATAAAAAATTGTTTGGAATGCAAACAACTTCGAGATAAATTCTCTAATGCTGATTTTAGTCTTTGCCATTCGAAATAGTTTCTGAAGATTTTTCTGCTTTAGAAATATTTTTTTTTAAAGTAAATATATATTTTGATAGAGCATGTCATTCTCCATCATTATTTATACTGAGATTATTTTGTTGAACAAAAACTTCCAAATAATGAGTTTGATATTATTGAGAAAACCCAAAAATCTAGATTGTTTCTCAGTAATATCAAACTCATTATTTGGAATCTCTCGTTCAACAAAATAATCTCAGTATAATATGTAAATATACAGAATCATAGACAATGTCAAGCTCTATCAATATATGTATTTACTTTTGAAAAAATATTTGTACAGTGGAAAAAGTCTTTGGAAACTAGTTTATAAAATAGATTTTCAACTAAATCTGTCTTTTTTTTCTTGTTTAGCTCATTTACTTTAAAGAATTTTTCATCGACTAAATTGTACTTTGTTTTATTTTAGAGATGTTCATTCAGCAGCATAGTTTCGATGTTAAAAAGAGGTCATTTTTGGTGGATGCGAAGAACCAAAGAATTGTCTATATCCATATCTTGCCGATTGTAGTATATAAAATGCTCAATCTGTGTCGTACTAATAATCCGCACCTGTTCTAAGGGACCTCAATGAGAACAAAATGTGTAACTATCCATCACTTTCAATATATTCAAAGTAATTTTGTTCGCCATTACTTTTTCTAATTTTGAATATCTAAAATATAATTTTTTTAATCAATAGTTGTAATTAACACTTCTATCTTCTCTTATATTTTTAACATTCATAGTTATAATCTATTTATTTCTTCTAAATCATTATAAAAACATGCTAATAAAATTTTCTAAAATTTATTTATTGATTTATTCTACAATAAAGTAAATTTGAAATAAAAATAATTGAACAAATACAATGATATTAATGAATACATTACATAACTAGTTGATAATATCTAATTGTCAGTTGTCTATGCAATTCTTGTTTCAATCAACTAAAATGTAATATTTGGAAAATCTATCATCTACAGGTGAAAACTATCTGGTTCAGTTCAAATAAAATAAGCAGATGATAAATCTATTTCGAGTGATATAAAGCTTCGTTGAAAAATATTATTTGAATATTATCTATAGATGAAATCTTGTTTGTCAGTACATAGTGCTCTGATATTGTCGAAGTGTTTAGTTCATAAACAAAGAGACAGATGTTACAGTAGTTACTCACACATAAAATACTTTCACTTTAAATTGTTTTCAGTTCGAGTAAAAATATCCATGATTTTTTGACTAGATTCTTTAATCTTATTTATTTTGAATTTTCTTTTTCTATTGATAAATCAATTAAAATTGATTATTTTACTGATTTTATTTCACTGATAACAAAAGTTTTTCAAAGAAAGCATAAATAATAATTAATCATATCATTTTGAAATTAAATAATAAAGATAAAAAATTACGAAACAAATAATTATATTATCTTCAATGTCTGGATAGCAGAAATCGAGTAGTACATTTATATATATATCTGTTCAATTTGAAAAACTCTTCAATATGTAATACAATAAGAAAAAACAAACATCATAGAAGCAGTCAACTGTGGAATATATAAAAATCTTTCATTTTATCAGATTTTGTAGAGCTTTTCTTGCTGCTTATTTTGATAAAAAAAAAAGGTTTTGAATCGATTATAAAATGGCGATTTTATCGACAAAATATTGTTAAGTGGCAACATTATATATACACCACCTCTTTCTCTATATCATTGTTGTGACGTCACCATATATGTATGTTCCACCTATATCTTCTTTTATTCTCTCACTCTGATGACGTCATGTATGTTCGTTCATCAGATCATCCTTCCATCACATCATATGGGTTCTTCTAGTCCGTTCTTGTGAATCATATTCAACACTTATATATAACTGTTCATTTGTACAATATAACACATTCATACATTTGTGATATAATTGAAAACAACTCTCTTATCTGATAATACAACTGGTTGGTGGTTCCATTACCTTACATCATTCGTTTTGCGAATATCTGTGCACAAGCAAATGATAAAATATTTGATTTTCTCTCCAAGAGATGCGCTGTGAATAGATACATAAAAAGTATAAAAACAAATCTTTACTGACTTGCTTTGATGGTTTCTTCTATACTCAAAATAAAAAAAATGAATGATACGGCTACTTCTCAGTGTCACAGACTTTAATATCTTGCATGTACCTCAACTTAAGAAAATGATAGCAGCTTGATTTTTTTTCAAAAGAAGCGCCATCAAAGACGCTATAAAAAATTGTATAAACAAACCCTTGTCGGAAAATAAAAAAGTCTTCTGAATATTTTTATTACGTTTGTCTTTTTTTATATAATTTTTTTCTTATTGTATTACATACTCAAGCGAGACTTTTGACGTCCACTGTATATCACTTAGAGATGAATAAACTACAATAGTAATTGAAGACTACCAAAGAGTTCGATATGGTGTGTATTGACAAATTTTAGGTAAAGAGATGGTCTATTCAGTTGATTTCATAAAAAATTAATATAAATATTTCAATATACTTAAATTGTGAGTACCGTAAAAATTGAATATCTCCCTGTGGGCAGCCTAAAGGCAGCTAATATTTTAACATTGTTAGTTTGCCAATGAAAGATTCCATTTGACATAAGTATGTTCTATCTTTCGAATAATTAACATAAACACCTTCATTATTAAAATATCGTTTTTGAGATTATCTTATATTTATTTTAATTTTATTTTATTGAATAATCATTGTTTTATATAATACATCTTTTCAAAAAATGTTTATAAAAAATTTCGATATTTCCTATTGAACATTTGTTTGAGCAATTTCAAATGATAATATTGTTTTTGTTGAAGATTTTCTTTATTATTATAATCATCATCATGAATATCTCTTGTAAACCAAGCATATTTAAAACTTCTACCAGGATAACTTTTATTAGGTGTAGGATTTGATTGCGGATATTTATTTTTAGCCA
Organism: Macrotrachela quadricornifera; assembly: GCA_022393335.1. Lineage (NCBI taxonomy): Eukaryota > Metazoa > Rotifera > Eurotatoria > Philodinida > Philodinidae > Macrotrachela > Macrotrachela quadricornifera. The sequence continues at coordinate 466,917 of JAJEKB010021279.1, read as the reverse complement.
ATATAGTATTTAATAACAGAAATATGATAATTAATTGAATAATGTATCGAATTATCGATGAGGACATATTTGATTCAGTTAAGGTTGAAGTTTTGACTTTAAACTATTTGACACAAAGAGGAAATTTAATATGTTATATTATAGGTTGATGTAATCGTGGGCAGAATAATCTTAAGTAAATACTACACAGTGGAATTGACATGTATGTAGGAAGTTGATAAAAAATGTTATGTTCAATTGTTATATCATGAATTTAAAAGTAAAGATAAGTGATTGTATGACAAGAGAGTAAATATTAAAAAACCTACTGAAATATGAAACAAAAAAAATTAGTTATGGTATAAATAATATGATTGATAGTTTGACCTTCTTTAATGTAAAATCTATTTGGAATTTCTAATATGAGATGTTTATAGGAATTAATTGTTGGAAATTTACCATAATAAATTCAATCTTGTATCATATACGTGTTAACCATGAATTCCACTATATATCTACAAACACGTATCAAAAAGAAATTAGTATATTTATTTTATATGACCACGATTGTAATAAATTTCTAATGAAATAATCAATTTTTTTCTTCAACATATTTTAGTATTTTAATCAAAATTTTACACAAAAAAACAAACAATATATAAACTTGAAATAAATATAGCTCAATTTATTTTATTAAGAATTCTTCAACAAAATATAATATATCAATTTTATAAAATAAAAAAAAAACATATATATTATTAAATTTTATCTTTTTTCTTCTGATTCTAAATTTGAAGGTTTTTCAGATGAAATATCATTAAAATATTTTATGTAAAATTGTTCTTGACTATTTTCATCTGGTATATTTCTTGTAAACCAAACATAACGATTATCATAATCTGGTGAAAGTTGTTTAAGTAATTGCGAATTTTTTCGATTAAAATACGATCTTTCGTATGATTTACATATAATGTGTAATAATAAAAAAAATATCAATAATTTTGAATAAAACATTATTTTAATAAGATTGAATTGTCAAGACTAATAAATAAATATATAAAAATGTTATTTTAGTAAAACCAAATTTTTTCTTTTATATATACCAATAAAAGTAATAGAACAAGGCAGATTGTCACGACTGTTAAAAGTAATTATTGAAATTTTAGTAATCAAATAAACTGAATGATGTTAAGCATATGATTCATCTTCATAGATTTTATATTTTTTTTTTATTACTTAATAATCTATAATAATGTTATTCAAGAAAAATATATATATATTCTTTGTTTAATAAATTCTTTATTTTTCGTCATTGAATTTTTATTTTGATATTAATTTACAGATTGTTTTTTATGATTTCTGTCTCAGCATAGAAAGACTCTTAGTTAAGTGTTATTTTTTTTTGAGCTATGAAAAAGTAAAAATTTTTCTTTAATGTCATTAGTTGTATTTAACAAAAAATTTTTTCTAACCTTATTTTTATGGATTCAAAATATAAATAAGCCTCTATGATTCGTAAAGAAATCAGTCCGTTTGATCAAGCCATAGTAAAGATATATAATTTTTTCTATCGTTAATGACTATATGTTCCATTATTGTATATTTAATAATTCAACATTTTTGTATATATACTCGAAAATCGATCATCTTAAATGTGAATAATAATGTCATCATTTTAAATTAATCATTTGTATTTAACTATAATATTCTCATCTATCTTAAATAAATATCTCTCGATTATGTTTGTTCGTAATAATTGGTTTTTCTTTTTTTTTGTTATATTTGATAAGTATTAAGATACATTATCTGCATATTGAGTTAAATTTTATTCCTATCAGAAAAATTTCTTTGAATAAATATAAGAATTAGATTTTTAAGTGTTATATCTCAAGCAAGCAGACATTGTTCGATAAACATTTATATCAAATAAAGTGAATTTTATTTTATTTTATATATAATATACACTACCGAGAAGTGTATTTTGTATAATACCTAGACATATATTTAGTCAAATCGAGCAGTAGACGCCATTGTATGCATTTTTATTATAGTATAAATAGATTTGTTTTTAAAAATTTTACAATAAATTTTTTATGATAAAAAAATTTGATTAAACTTTTTTTTACGAAGTTGTTGTTCATTATTTACATTAATATTCATTTCATTATGAATATTTCGTGTAAACCAAACATATCGATTATCATCTTCGGCTTTAGGTATTTTTAATACTTTATTATATTTATGTTTATAATGAGGCAAAGTAGATTTTGCATAAAAAGTATTTAATAATATGAATAATATTAATAATTGTATCGAAAACATTTTGATGTAGATTAATATTAATTTAAATCAATTCTACTTATAACGAATAATTGATATAATATAAGTAAAGTTTATAATAATATGTTTTAAGTTGAATTTGAGGGTTAAGTGAGAGTGTTTTGATTCAGATTTCTAAAAAAAATATTGATCGTTTTTTTATTACCTGAAGTAAGAAAGAAAAGAAATAATCATATATATCAAAGAAGAATAAAAGAAAGAATCTGAAAAACAAGAATAAATAATCAATAGATAGATAGATATATATACATAAGAATGTAATTACACATTTTAGATATTTTAATGATATTTTAAAATAATATAAAAGTAAATTAAAATAATTCTACATAGAAATATTTACTTCGATTTTGATCAATAATAATATTCAAAAAAATTAATAATTAAAAGAATATTTTCGTTGAATAGACTTTAAAATATTTCAATGAGACTTTTATAAAAGGGTAACACAACAAATAACGACATTGTATTCAAAGAAAGGAAAGCGTTGGCGATATGATTCATGAATATTATTTAAATAATATGGAGAGATGTATTTCTATGTATTTATTCTTCGGCAATCAATCTGCTAGATTAACATATAAGATTTTTTTAGGGTAAATAAATAATATTATTCTTTGTTACTTATATCCTTATAAATAGATATGTGATAGTTCTATATCAGTTCTTTGAGCGAGAGCTGATCACCAACTCTTTACCATAGGTCATTACAGTTCATGAGCTTCAACTATTACATCCGTAGTTATGATAGAAGTTTTTCACTTAAAATCTAAATATTTTTTTTTCGAATGATGATTTTCTTTTTGTGTCTCTTGAATATTCAATATTATTATCAAGATTTTGATAAGACACAAGAATTTAAAAGAAACTACTTTTGTTCATATATATTTCTGAACTAATCTTAATTTTTTTTACGGAAAAAAAAATAACATATTGTATAAAATTAAATATAATGGACACTATCTAGAAAATAATCGGAAAGAATTTTTGATTTAAAATAAGATGTTTCATAGAATATTTAGTAAAAATGATGTTAAGCATATTAAATAATGATTAACTTGCCAAACTCTGAAAAGTAGATATAAAAGTTTTATTCATTTGATCAACAAACGAAATTTATAGGACATGTAGATAGTTATGTCAGCCAACAAAAAAGGAAATCTTATAATTAGTTTCAAAATTTTGTTTTATTTAAAACAAAACAATAAAAAAAAAGTGAAAACATTACAATAAAACGTAATAAACGTCACCGGCAATTCCGCACATATTTTTATTACGTGCAATTTTAAAATATCCACCAGCAGCCCAATCTGCTCCCCAGGAATTTCGAGCAACTAAAAGATAAATTCAATTAAAAAATAAAGAAAATGAAAAAAATACATACGCCAATAATCTTGTCCATCTTCATTTCCATAACCAACAATTATGACCGCATGATCTTGTTTTGTCTCACATGCTGAACTATCAAATACATTTTTTTCGTCTGCACTAAGAAATTGGATTAATTTTGAATTCAAGGCAACAGTTAATGGTCCATAAATATTTAATTGTACCATCATGTCAACTTCATCATTTGAATCAACTCTTCCATAGCCTCTTATGTTTCCTTTTCTTTCTCCCCCTACAGTGCAAACTTGTTCGTTGCCGCTATATGGATAAGTTGAATTAAATACGAGACCACCACGTTCCTTTATATATTCGAAAACATCTTTAGGAAATCCAGGCTTACATCCACTTGCACCAGATAGCCCACAATCAACAATTTCTTGTTTAGATAATACAAATCTAAGACCTTTTTTTACTGCATAAGCACCTTCAACTGCACCTGCAGCAGCAAATGCATAACAAGATCTTCAAGAAAAATATGAAATATAATCAATATTAAAATTTTTCGTTTAAATACAAACTCGCAACCATTTTGATTTTCAACAGGATTTAAATATGGTTGATAATCAAGATGAGCAGGAAGATTTGTTACCTGTCGTTTCGTTAAACGGTAATATAATTTACCAACGTTGTAAGGCTTCTTATGCATATCCTTTTTTTTATATTCATAATAGTTGTCCGGTTTAACAGGATCTTTACAATCTGTTGAATTTTCACGTATACGGTAACCAGTATATTTTTGACCAAATTCTTTTTCATCCAAATCACCAAACCGATTCATTTCCAAGTTATATGATTGTAATCCAACATCAAAGTGATAATTTGCAGTGACAATTTTTCTTAAATTATCAACAAATATTTTTGAACGTTGTTTATCTTCTTCGGTTTTTTCATAATATTTTCCAGTATAGTCTTTAAATACATTCCATAATATGTATATATTCTTTTTATCATCTAATACACTTAAATAACCATTTAATGTGCGAGGTTTTCCTCGTCTGAATCGTACTAAATAGTCATTAATGACCTAAAATATAAAAAGGAATATAATATTTTACTAATCATCAACTTACATCTCCTAATCGACGATTAGTATAAACTTCTGGTTGATAATCATATTCAACTTTTGGTTGATATTCAGCTTCAGCTTTTGGTTGATACTCAGGTTCACCTTTTGGTTGATATTCAGCTTCAGCTTTTGGTTTATATTCAGCTTCAGCTTTTGGTTGATATTCAGGTTCAACTTTTGGTTGATATTCAGTTTCTACTTTTGGTTGATACTCAGCTTTTACTTTTGGTCGATAAGTAGGATCTACTTTTGGTTGATAAATAGGTTCAACTCTTGGTTGATAATGAGGGTAAACATTTGACGGATGAACAGGTTCAACGCTTGGTCGATAATCATTGTGAACGGGCGGTGGTCGATATTCATTGTGAACGGGCGGTGGTCGATATTCATTGTGAACGGACGGTGGTCGATATTCATTGTGAACGGGTGGTGGTCGATATTCATTGTGAACGCCCGGTGGTCGATATTCATGGTGAACGCCCGGTGGTCGATAATCTGCTTCAATTTGAATAATAGAAATCAATGCAAGAATGCCGATAAAAACAAATCGTAACATTGTAATATTTCACTGTAAAAGTAATAATTTAAAGTTATCTATTTTAGTATCTGTATCAGTTGCATCTATTTATATACTTAATCTCGCATTTCGTGATTCGTCTATTTGTGATAAATACTTAAGAAGAAAATTCATCGTAGAATAAAGATTATATAAAATATATTCATTCTCGTAGTCATCGTTTGTACTCATCTACTAAGATATATTCCATTCTAGGGAAACTGATACATATTCAAAGCAATAAGCAGTAACTAGGTGAAATACTGATATCATCTCATCATATACCTCGAAATATATCTAGATGTATACTATCGACGGAGTGTTGTCGTCACGTGTGCGACACACTGAAAGAATAATTCATGAATCTTCCTTCTACGTGTCCATTATATTCTATGAGTGCAGAATGAAAGTTCAAATATTTTTTCTTCGATATAATATTAAATTTTTCTTTTGATAGCTTATTTCTAAAATGAATGTTTGCACTCGATGAAACTTCGTTGTAATTCAATAAAAAAATAAATATGATTTCTTCTATTCAAATACATTTTTATTGACTTTTTATTTAGTATAAATGTATTTATAAAACTAGTATAATCTACTATTTTATTGGTGTAGATTATTAAATATTTGTATTGTGATGTCTACTTTTGATATTAAAATGAAAAATAATTCAGATTAATTTCGACAAGATTTTGTATTTTATGACGAATGTTAGAATATTTCATCTACATTTTAAAAAGTGTTAAAAACAATAAGATAGAATGCTGACTTGATTCACATTATAAAGCTCGATAAGTTCTCTAACAGGAATAGTGAGTTCGATGACCATGTCGTATAAATGATTTGATGTGTGTGTTAATCATACATACTCGATTAACAGTATGTACTAGCTATTAAAACTATCCTGCCAAAAGAAGGCTTTGACGAGTTTTAAAAGCCAATATGATACAACACTACAGTGAGACAAAATCACAACCATAATAGAAATGAATAAACAATTGTTCAAATAAATTATATACTTGACAAAATCTTATCTTATTATGTTTATATTAACTATATACTTCCCATCTGTCTAATATTAGGAAAATTGTTGATGTAAAAGTCAAAAATAATATTAATGAAATAGAAAGAAATAAGTATAGGTTCATGTAATAATTTTAATCCCATTATTTAGTCAAAGAGATTCTCTAAATGGTTTTATTATGTTAATTTATGATACATAAACTTTGTAATTCTCAACATATATCTCTCTATCAACAACACAATTACATTCCTTATCTATATAAAATAATTTTCTATAATTAATCAGTATCATTTTTATTTAAAAAAGTATTTTTAAAATTGACAATAAAAAGATTATAGTTTCACAAAATAAGCATTTGCAGCAATTCCACATATATTCTTATTACATGCAATTTTAAAATAACCACCATCAGCCCAATCTGTTCCCCAGGAGTTTCGAACAATTAAAAGATAAATTCTATTAAATAATAAACAAAATGAAAAAAATACATACGCCAATAATCTTTTCTACGTTGAGTTCCATAAGCAACAATTATAACTGTATGATTTATTCGTTTTGAACAAGTTGCATAATCGAATATACTTTTTTCTTTTCCACTTAGAAATTGTAATGGTTTCGCATTCATATAAACAACTAAAGGCCCATACATATTTAAATGTATTACAGTATCGTCTTCATCTTGAGATGAAACTTTTCCATAACGTCTTCTTCCTCCATATCTTAATCTTACTGTAGTACATGCTCTAGTTTTACCGTAATATGGATAAGATGAATTAAGTGTAAGACCACACACGTTGTTTTATATAATCAAAGACATGAGGAACAAATCCACCATTACATCCACGTGCATCAGCTGGCCAACAATTAACAATATGTTGTTTAGATAATACAAATCTAAGATGGTTTCTTTTACTGCATAAGCACCTTCAACTGTACCTACAGCAGCAAATGCATAACAAGATCTTCAAGAAAAATATGAAATAAAATCAATATCAAAACTTTTTGTTTAAATACAAACCAACAAGAATTTTGGTCTTCAACTGGATTTAGAGAAGAACGATAATCAAGTTTGAGCTAATAATGTGCTAATGATCATTTTGTTCGACGGTAAATCGACTTTGAAGTACTACTTGGCTTTGTATTGTTATCTTTCGTTTTATCTTTGTCATTAGATGTAACATTGTCATCTTCTTCATTTTGTGTCATATTCGTACGTATACGAAGATCAGTGAATTTTTGAATAAATTCTTTTTCATCCATATCATCAAAAACATTCATTTCAAGATTATATGATTGGAATCCTTTATCAAAATGATAATTTGAAGTCAAGATTTTCTTTAAATTATCGACAAATATTTTTAAACGTTTGTCTTCTTCCGATGTCGTATAAGTTTTTCTACTATGTTGTTTATATAAATTCCAATATATTAACACATTTTCCTTCTGATTTACTACACTTAAATAATCTTGTAATGTATTAGATTTTCTTTTTCTTAATTTTTTTAATTGTTCATTAAGAATAGTAAATCTAAGATGAATATAAAATAGTAATAACGAATAGTTTACATTGCCTAATCGTTAATCAGGTTGTTTTTGAATATAGAATTAATAATTTAAATTCAACTACTATAGTGTTTGTGTATATACCTCATGCCTTGTTCGTCGTAATCGGTCAGTTTGCTATAGAATTCATAAGAAAATTTATCACAGAATAAAGAACTCAAAGTCTATTCATTGGCTTAATAACTAAATGAATTCATCGATGAATAAATATTTAATTCTAGGTAAACTTTTATATATATATCGAGTGTAAGAAATAAAAAAACTAGGTCAAAGAGTGCTATTATTTCATCATATACGTTGGAATATATATCGTCTAGTATTGTTAACATGTGATAAATAGATGAAAAAGAATTATTCATGTTTTTGTTTTCTTTTTAATTTCGTTTACACTTAACTATTATGTAGAAAGTTCAAGTAATTCTTCATTGAAATATAAAAATATATTCGAAATGATTTTCCTTGATTATAGAAACTTTTTGAATAAATATGATATCTTCTTCAGAAATGTACATTTTATTGACTTTTTATTTGATGTAAATTGATTCATGATATTGATCAAATTATTTTTATCGAATTTTAAAAGCCAATCAGATAAAACACTTTATATCTAGACAAAATTGTAACCTTAATAGGTATGAATGTAGAATTATTCAAACAAATTTATATCTGATTTTGAACTATCATAGAGTTTATTTTTTAGATAATTTTTTCAAATAAAATCTAATCAATTACTGACTCGAGAGAATCTTTTTTTATTATATCTAAGCTATTTATCTTTAATGATCAATTCAGACATTTTTTTTCACAATACAACAGTTTAGATATTGTATTATTGAACGATTACGTAGAATAGATATTTGTTGAAAACAATCAAAAATTTCTCATTTCACATAAAATTTTCTGTATTAGTAGTAATATCATTGTGATTTGAAAAATCTGTATCTATTCACATTTCTTGTTATATTTTGACTTGATTATATTTATCATAATAAAGTACATATTTTTTTGATTTGATACAACTTGACATTCGCCATGCTAATGATGTCTTATATAAACAAAATTATTCGTGTAAGTACATATTTATAACTATTATGAATGTATTTTTAATATTTATCTTTATTATTGTATTGAAATTTTTCTTTAAAATAAATAAAACATAATAAATAATTTTATGATAAATTTTTTTTAAAATGAAAAAAAAAATATATTATCGACGAATAAGCTTCTTAAATCCATACACGGCTAAACTGTCAGATAAAAGTATATATCTATTTATGACTGATCAGTAAGCCATGTAACGATCACCGGAAGCATTTTTAGAATAAATATTATATATGTACACTTACCTGATCATAATCAAAAACTGAATAATTTTTTTTTTCATGTCTACTTATTGAGACTGTAAACGTAATGATAGTGCAAATAATCGTATATAG
>JAJEKB010021279.1:412851-443729 GCA_022393335.1 Macrotrachela quadricornifera | reverse complement strand
CCCCCCCGCTGACTACGACCCTGCTATACAAATTTAAAAGCTGAAGGATCAAACTATTTCTTATCGTTACTATTCACAGATAATCACTTTTTTCTTTAAATTGGTCAATTTGGTATTTATTACCTCCATAAAAACAAAAAATAGCTGAAATGTGCGATTCACTGAGCAGCAAATACTCCGAGATCCATAGAAAAAGATTTTGATTTGTTTTTACTTGTGCAACAGTGTCTTTTACCTATGCTACATACATCATTTGGAAGGGAACTTAGGGCAATATAGACGCAGTGTCCAATAGTGCAGTTGCAAAAGCATGATAATTTATATCGACAAGAGTAGGATAAATCACCTAAATAAACAAGTAACACGACGCAAGCGTCGCTAAGCCCTCTACTGGAAGGAAAATAATGTGATCTAAATGAAATAAAATAAAATAAAATAAAAACATCAGTTGTGAAGTATTGAAGCCAAGCAACTTATCTTGAATCAACACTTATTCTTTCGCAAAGTTAAAAATATTAGAAATAATCTATTCTAATTTATTGATAAGAATAAAAACAATAACTTTTCCATTATGAGTCTCTCAACATTCAGTTATAGCAATATCTGCATTGATAAAATTACGATATACCGCAAAACTCGTCAAAATAATTGAGAAAAGACGGCAATTTTATCATGAGTCAGGTCACGATTGTAGTTTCTATGTATCGTAATTAATCGCCAATTTTTTCCCGATTGTAAGGACATGGAAAATTATTACTTTGAAAAGAATCTTATTTTAATATTTTTATCAAAGAAGTTAAAAATAAAATCAAGCGAAATATAGAATATTGAATATTTGAGGATGGAAAATATGATTAAAAGGGATGATTTAAACTTTTCTTTTACATATTATTTTTAGTATTTGTTCTTTACTTTTTTTATTTAAAAAAAAGAAAAAATAAAAACAAATTTCAGTTTTTTATTAACATTATATGAAATATTAGTGAATTAAATAAATTTGAAGATACAATCGGTTTTTTTTATTGTATTTTTATTCATTTCTGATTAATAAAACAAAAATATACAAAAAACAATTTATTATTGTTTATATCTATAGACGATATTTTACTTTTATATTATCTATTTAAAGACAAAATCAGAAAAATTAATGATAATTATTGAAAAGTTTTCAGATTTTAAATTTAACTAAATATATATACATATCAAAAGATTTTCAAAATTTTTAGATTAAAATTATGTTGCTTACTAGAGCAAAAAATTTCAAAGTTTAATATTTTTCTGATTCTCTGAAGAAAACTATCGATTTTATCTTTCGAATTTTCACTGCTGGATGTATATCGAGAAAGTTAAATAAAGAATAAACATTTCTTTTCTTTTCTTTTCTTTTGTTTTTTTTCAAATATAAGAATGTACTTATCACGGTTACATTCGATATCAAATAGATATAGGTCAATCATGTACAGACGTTCTATTATTTCTGAGTCTTTTAATCATACATCTTCTGGTACTTTCAATGCGGTGCAAAGCACAGAATTCATGTAGTTCATGGCGAATTATCTTTCTTTTTTTCTTCTCTTCGCATACGCATCAAAACTTGTGATTTTGTATTATAATGATCTTGAGAATCGAAAATCAGAGAATCCTTGTTTGAATTCGACAACAAAATTTTGTAAATAAATCGATCCGATTCGTTTCTGAATCTCTTAGATCATACTTAGTTTATTTACAAATCGCTTCTCAAATACACAAATTTTTGTGAACTGTGATTTTTTTTTCTGTTTCAGATAAATTTAAATGTCCATAGAAAGATTTATCGCTTATTTACTTATAATGATTATTATAACATATCCATACTTAGAACAATCTATGCTCAAAAATTTTTAGTCATTGAAATTCTGATACTGATAGACCCAGGTCGAAAAATCCAGTGCCCAAATTCCGATACGGATTTAATCGAGTTTTGTCGAAGCCCGTCAAAAACCGACAGAATCTAGTCAGAACATAGTTGTATCCACTCCGATTTTTTATCAGAATCCGGACCACTGGATTCCTATTGACTCCCGATAGAATCCTGCCAGTTTTAAAACAATTCGATAGAATCCGACGGCTCTGTTTCGTCCTGGGAGTGCATGCTTTCATCTTTCTTCATTATTAATACAAGATTATGGTGCTATTTCTTGGCACTTTGTGGAAAGTTGGTGTATTAGTGGTGATTTTGACGACTATAATGGTAATGAACCAGGCGGTGTTGGTCAAACATTGTCAAATGATGAAACTTTCGTATGAGGTATATACAATTATAGAACATATCAAAGACGATAATTATTATTTATTTTGTGTATGTATTAAAAAAAAAATCGTGTTGTTATTATTGTATTTTTTTTGTGTGTAGAACATAACAATTGTTGAACTGGTTAAAATAAATTATTTAAAATAAATTAAGATATTATTATTCTTATTTTTATCCATATTATAATTTACGAAGTTTCAGGAACTTTTCTTAAATTCAAATTCTTAAGTATTCTTAAGAAGGATTTATAATATTATATTGTACAAGTGTTTTTCAGTTCCTCTTCTTCAGGAATTTTCATATGATTGGTTACAGAACAAAAAAAGTATATATATATGTCGTATATGTTCATTCATTATTTATATAATTATAAAAAATAAAAAGGTCACTAAACTAATATTGTTAGCGTAGTCGATATTATTTCTTACATTTAGAAACCTTTTTTCTGTGAATTAAATCAATTTTTCCTATATTAAAGTCCAGCCAAAGTGGAAAAGACGAGACTTCCGTACTCGTAGAGTACAGAGGACCATAACGAAAGTACAGGAATGTACAGAGGATTATAGTTGGGGTACAGAGAAGTACAATGAAAATATAATGAAAGTACAGCGAAGTGCAGTGGGAGTACAGTGGGATAACTCACTATACGAATTTCGCTTCACTCTTCTAAGTCCAACCCTTCACATGGGTCTCTAGTGGAACCATCAGATCAGATCGAGCAGGTATTCCGTCAGATTTTGCTAAGAGGAATGAAATGCAACGATGCGAGCGTAAGTCAATTATTACATTGAACAGCATTTTCTTCATATGAATGGATACTAAACACGCTTTTTTGGCTTCGAATTATCATAAAGACAACGAAGTTGTTTCGATTTTCCGTCGTTTGAAAAATGATCAACGAATCACGATTGCCTGTTCAAAAGGCATTAAAAGATTACAATCAGTTTTCACATGGATTTGACCTGGTCAGCCAAAGAATCTCTTGCTACAGCCTCGATCGCAAATCTAAAAGAAACTGGCTTCGACTTGGTTTCAGTGGCGAAGTCTCTCGGCTCTGGTAGTGATTGAATACGTCGTGGAAGACCTCCTTCTGAAAACAAGTCTTCAGTAGCATCGCCAAGAAGTGTTTTTAATTTTGACCATAAAATAGATTTGCCTTTAAAAGGAAAAAGAAGAAGATGTGCTTATTGTAGCACCAAAGAAGCAAATTTTCGATCCAATATTGAATGCTTCACATGCAAATTGCCATTTTGTTTAAAGGAAGAAAAAAACTGTTTTTTTTGATTACCATAAGATTTTCATGTAGCTATTTCGAGTTGAAATGAAATAAAAAAGGTTGAAAAATGCTATTTCTCTATTAAAAAAAATTCCGTCCTCAAAGGATTAATAATATAATTTTACAGACGTGTCTCGTTCCCTGTACTATGATGAACAACAAGGAGTGGAGGAAGCAGAGGAACAGTTTTTATTGGAACCCACTAAGAACGGAAAGGAATATGTCTTGGTGAATACTCGTCTCGATTATCAGCATCGATCAAAAGATTTGGATGACACATGCTTATATGAATTCGTGAGTAAATATCATAAAAAGCTGATCAACCAATCGGATCGTCGCATCTTAAAGAATACTTGGGCGCCCCAAGATGAACGCTTGTCTACAAAAAGTACGAAGATGAATGAACGTCATACGTTCGAGCGTGCACATCCACAATCGTCATCACATATTATAATCAAACACAGCATTCCAGTCGTTCCAGTCCTTCTCGGTCCACAAATACCTCGCCACGATAGTGAGCAAACACGCCAATGTTATTTCCGTGCTTTACTAACTTTGTTCGTGCCATAGCGAATAGTGCGAGACTTTTATCATTTCGACCAGACATGGTCTGATGCATTCGAAATTCGAAAGTCAATGATCTCTCCGAATGGTCACAAAGTCATTCAAAATATACAACTCCTGCATGAATGTAGGACGCAACGTGATGAACACTTACTTCAAGTTATTGCTGAAGCTCAAATTGACGACAAAATTGATCCCATCCTTCTTCCAAACTTCCCCATTGAACACTACCAGAGTGACGAAGATGATACTGAAGAATTTTTACAAATGCTCAGTTTCGTGGATGAAGCCACAATGAAGGCTAATTTAGAATTACTAAATACTCGCGAACAGCGTTATATACATGAAGCACTTCACTCAATCAAAAACACAGATAGATTTACACTACTTAGTAGTAAGTTTAAGTAACGTTCTATATGAGAGGTTATGCTCCGTTATAGGGCACAAGCACATATTGAACAGAGGTTGTGGTAACAACGAGGATGATGAAAGTGCATTTATGGAATGCACTTCACATCACAATACAATGAGTAAACAATGGACTTGAGTTAGACGATAAAACAAAAACTGAAGTCATTAATATTGCAGAACTAGCCATTCAAATGAAAGATCGAGCTAACGCGGTGCCACCTTTGACTGCTACTAGAATGGTAACATTAACTACACGATTGGACATTGCTAATGAATTTACTTTAAATGACCAACAAAAATTTGCTTTCATGATAATAACCGGTCATCTAAATGGAGACAATCAATTTCGTATAGGTATATCACACTACTTTTTGTAAATGACTTCAAATTCTATTTATAACAGATAACGATGATAGCCAGTTACTTATGTGTATACCTGGATGTGGTGGAACAGGAAAGTCTTAGCTAATTCGGTCAATCACCAAGTATTTCGAAGTGACAAAACGACTTAGAATGCTCCGCAAATTGGCACCAACATCTGTTACAGCAGCAGAGATTTGGAAAGTTTGTAAAAAGAAACGATCATGAACATTCAAACCAGGTGACGCAAAACTAGAAACTCAATGGTGACATGTAAAATATCTAATAATTGACGAGATGAGTATGGCGGACCTTAATTTACTTGCTCGGCTAAATGTAATAGTCAAAACAGCGAAGTATCACAGGCCTGAAATTCCGTTTGATGGTGTGAATATCATTTTTTTTTGGAGATTTTTTACAATATTCTCCAGTACTAGATAAGCCTCTTTATGCAAGCTGCAAAACATTGCCACAATGGGCTAAAAAAATTATGTCACAAATAATTGTGCTGTTGAGTTAAAGCAACAAATGTGGACAGGATATTGTTATCGGCAATTCATCATTGCAAGTGTCTTTACGGGAGACGTCGTGTAACGAAGTATGTTATGCAAGCTTTTCTTTCATTTTATAAAAGAAATTTTAATAGGCTCCAATACGAATCTTTTGAAATGAACTTCGAAGCCAGCTCAACAATCGAGCTGTTCTAAACAAAACTCATGAAATTGGGCTGCAGCCAATAGTATGTGTTGCTCAAGATTATGTCATAGGAAAAATTATTGATAATTCACGACTTCAAAAAGCGATTCTTGAATTACCGGATAATAGAACCGAGCATCTTCCGGGATATCTACCATTGGTACCTGGCATGCCAGCTTTACTAACGGAGAACATTGCCACTGAACTTGGACTCTCCAATGACACAAGAGGAATATTTCGTCAACTTGTTTATGATAACTCTTCTGACATTAATAACTTAAATGATACAAGTTTTTCAGAAAATACCAGATTCATTCCACAGCCAAAATACGCACTAGTGGAATCTCCAAATCCCAAGTTTGACTCGACACTTGCTTTGCTATCTCCGAAATTAATTCCTGTTTTCGTTAGCGAGTAAAATTGTTGTTGATCTTGTCATGCCGCCTGGTACAGTGGAGCTAGCCTTCATCTATGTTCCTTTGTCTTGTGTAAAACATCTACAAGATCTTATTATTCTTCGTCCTTATGAATTAGAAGTATTACAACTACACCCATCGAAGGCACAACTTGAAGAACTCAACAGATTGAATATAATCGTGAAAAAAACTTGTGAACGTTACCAGTCGCTTGTTAAACTTGTTCGTCATACTTTTTGCTTTTGTTTCCTTTCATAGCTTTTTATTTCATGAATAGCTGTTGATTTCATTCACATTTGTTGTACGTCGCCAATAGTTTTTTCCATAATTCCAGTTTATTAAATAATCCATAATATGAAAGCCTTGATTTGACTAAATATCTACGAAATACTATCATGAGAGTTCCATATTTATCGATATTTTCCAACGAGGATATGTGTTAAAAAATAGTAACTTTTAGTAGAGGGAATAAAAAATAAAACAGACTTAGACACTCTCGAATCAAACGTTTCATTTTCAAATAAAGTACACAATACTTGAGGATTTTCATCTACTTATACTACTATAGTTTTGCATTTATGAAACAGTTTTCAAATACTTCCAATTTTTTCCTTTAAAACAGATGTTATCCATATCTTGCACTCGGAACCAAGACTCTCATCTACGTATATCGCATTGTTCAGTAAAGAAATCTACTTTTGCAAAGCTTTATAAAACGAACTCTAACTTAGCCAGTTCTGTCAGTGAATGACAACACTTGATAGCAAAAGAATTTGAAGGAAGCAATTGCGTTTATATGTGTTTCATTCTATAACAAACTAACATGTGATCATTTTCTGCATGTCGCATTATATTCCTTCCAGTGAAAGACACAAACTACTCGGAAATTCTAGATTTTTGTCTCGAAAAAACTTTCATCAAGTTTCATTAAAAATACTATTAATTAGTTGAGAATTAATTCGAACTGACATCCGCTTTCAACCCTCTATGCTGGATTAACTTTTGTTGCGTTTTATGCGAGATGTGATTCAAATTAATCAACAGTGATAAATAATTACCTAATAATTGGCTAGTAATTAGTTGAAATTGACATCAGATTTGAACTTCCCATCCTCGATTTCCTTTGGCCAAGTTTTGTCAGACGAAATGCTTCATTTTGTTGTATTAAGGAACGAACGAACGAACGAACATTTGCTCATTTTCTACTCAGCACATTACCCTCCTTCTAGTAGAGGGAATAAAAACAGTTTCGAGTATATTAAACTCTTTCATTTTTTAACTTTGATCATCTCTCTTCCTTATTTCATCATGACTGAATTCTATATGAGTATCTCTTTCTTGCATTCAACGCTACTGAGTTCAGGTAGTTTTCGTATTTGTAGATCAGGAATATAAGTTAATTTCACTGGATTGTTGATTTTAGACGAAATTTTATCACTGTTATTGTAATCGTCTGAAGACAGCAGAGAGCAAAATGTATACTGAATCAGAAGAAAAATCCTATAATCCATACTGTGATGCATTGTGTCGACACAATGTTTATTCAGTTTAAATTTCAATGAAGGAACCATGAATCAATCCTATCTCTGACGAAGATGCATATTATTTTAAACAAAAAAAGTAACGATCAAGTTGGAAATTAAGCATAAAAATATTGAATAAAAGAGAGCTAGTTGTATTGAAAATTAATGATGACTTAGTAATGAATGAAAAAGAAAGCAGAATGAAGAAAGAATTGAATAATTAATAAGATACATGGATTGAACGTCAGAACTTTTCAGAAGAAATCGATTATATTTAGATGTCTCTAGTAGTACATGTTGATGATTACCATAGTTTTAATATTTTTGAACATAAGTTTTTGATTCAACGAGTTTTATTCATTCATCCTGCGCGCAATACTTTGTTAATTTTTTTTATTGTCAATCACTATATCCTTATTTACTGATCAATTCAAAAAAAGAACGAACGATAGAAGAACGCGCAAAATTATTCACATATATTTTCTTCCACAGTAAGTGAAGTCGTAGTAAAAGGATGACGTCGTCAGCTTTCAACTTTCTACTGCTCTATATAAAATGTAACCAACGTGATATGAGAGTCTTTCATTTGTCGTTCGCAACATGGCAACAACAGAAGCGTTTCTTTCATTTGCTCACAAGAATAATAATGCGTACTTTTTTTTGTAGATCATTTCTCGTTTTAAAATAGTTCTCTAGATTTTGAAAGCTCTATTTCGTGTTTTATCAATCAATTTGAAGAAAATCGATTGCTAGTAAAAACAATGATTGTCGCTCCCATGAATCCGAATACGGTTGTTGTACCTATGGTACAGAGTAAGTTTCTGCTAGGTAACTGAATGAAAATATTTTAAATTTGATGTTCTAGCTGGATGTATGAAATCCGAATTTGACTCGAATTATCCGATTCATTTGAATGGTGCTGTCAATCAAGAAGAATTTCGACAATCGATCAGCCATATCAATGGTAACATTGGTTCAAATAAATGTTTTTTTTTCCTCCTCCTCATTTTCATTGGAACGCTCTTAGGGGGAATGGCATTAACAATTGCCGGTCCACTCTCTTCGATTAATAGTAAGGGTTCGTCGTTTAGTACTCTCGGAATATTTCTTGGACTGGGTATCGGATTGATATTTTTCGGAATGATTTGTTTCTTTGTTGGATTATGTGTGATGCAATCGCGACGAATGAAGCGAGTGCAACAAGCTATTGTCGAAGAATCAACAAAATATTCGTCAAGATCTTCAAATCCGTCAAGTTGGCGATTAAATACCACTTCAGTATATACTGGAGCATATAGAAATGGTCGACCAGTTCAATCTGTGTCGTATCAAGTAAAGAATATTATCATCACTAGATTGCTATAAGTGGTTAATCTATTTTCTATCTTTGTGATTTTAGTTACTGATTGAAATCGGTCAGAATGGTGCTTTTTCTTCACATACGATGGCTCCTTCTACATTCAATAATTACCCACCACCAGCATATCCGGGTTCGTCAAATGGATTTTGTACTAAATGCGGTGCACCAAGACAAAATTCTACCGGAAATTTTTGTGCTTCTTGTGGTCAAGCATTCAATAAATATTAATGTGCCATTATCATCATCAACTTTTCTTTTCCTGTTTTCTTGCTGAAGTTTGAAGAAAATGTTTTCAAATAAGAACATCCTATATATACACGTCATGAGAAGTGTTCAATTGTTCATTCTAGGATATTTGAAACATAACACAAACTGATAAAGATTACAGAAAGTTTTCATTAAATTATCTATAATTAGGTCGTCATTTCTATCTGCCGATCGAGCAACCTTAGTTCAAACTTCGTTTCTCGATCGTTTCTAAAACGAATTTATCTAAAGATCTTTGCATATTGATATAGATGTTGATAATAAAATGTCTAATTTTCTCAATATATAAGATGACTATTGAATAAATTCAATTAAAATCAATAAATTGAAGTGATAAAGGCAAGTCAACAATAATGAGAAATTTCGATTTAATAGGTTATATTTAGTTTTTTTTATTTATATTTAAAGAAGTTTATGTTTGACAGCAATTTTAATTAGTCGACCATATCAAGTTATTATAAATTGCGAAATAAACTAAAACAGAAATTCTCTAAAAACTTGGAAAAAAAGCAAATAGCACAAAAGATATTATTTGATCATTCTGTCAAATTCTTTTTACATTTTCTTATATAAAAAACTAAATAATCTTCTCTTTTTTTCCTTTATCTGCACGATTTAGTATTCGTTTTTTGCGTCTACTTTAGATTTATGTGTTTCTATTACTAATGTTATATCTCTTATTGGAAATAATTACTTTCTGTGTAAAGATCTAGTTTTCATCAATCATTTTGATTGTTTATGAAAGAATAAAAAAAGATTGGAATATTCTTATTTTCATAGATAGATGTTTGTCAACCACAATTTTGTCATTCATAATGAGAACTATCGATAAACTGATAAGAAAAAATTTTTATAAAATAAATATATTCTGAATTTGATGTTTTTTTTTGTTAACTTTTATATTATGTTCTATAAAGAAAACTAATATTTATTAATTCACGGATGGTACATAAAGAATGAAGGTTATACTATTTCATGAATATCTTGCCCATCATCCATCCTTTATCATTTTTGTTTGATCGAGAATTTTCTTCTGTGCAAATTTATAATAATAAATCTTGGAGAAGTGTAGAAATCGTCAAGTTCATGAGGACTTTGATTGTGTGACAAATTCAAAAATAACAAAATTTTCCAGACAAAATCAGCGAATATACAGACAATATTTAGAATGATGACAATCTAAATCACATACCAACATTAGTTGCCTTCGGAGAAGATCCTCAGACATTACATTATGCATTAGAGTGAAGGATATAGGAAATAAAGGAGATCACCGAAAAATACGCCCTGTGTTGATATTTTCGCATGTTTTTGTGTGTTTAAGGTACTCTCAACGAAAGAGACATCCTATGTCTGTGTTTGTGTTCATAGACTACGCTCAAGAGTGGTATGACTCTAGGAATTTATTCACAAAATTTTCTGTAACGTAATAACTTTATGTCTCTTACGACCCGAGTTTTCGTGCTTATTCTAGAAATTTTTCTGTTTTAACTTGCAACTCTCAAATATAGCTTTTGACAAATAACCTTTGGTCTTTAACTATATCTCCTACACCCCTTACGTCTCCTATGTATATGGGATGAATTTGTTAAGATGATCAAATGGAATTTTGTGACATCTAAAGAAACCCTTGCTAATTCAAATTAGATGAGTTATCAAGAAAATTCATCCAGAGATAATTTTTGAAATTTGTTCATCTTGGTCTAATTGGTTGTATCGATTGAAGTAAAGACATGAAAACAAAAAGATCAGAAAACGGCTGAGATATTCAAAAAATACTGAAACTCGCGTCCTTTATAAACCACTCATTATAACAAAAGAGAATATTTAAAATTATTTTCCTTATATTGTAGAATTGTTTGAAGGTATTGTTTAATTTTCTTTTTCATCTGTTGCAAATATATTCATTACAATAATATAACATAATAATGTCCTGTCCTGTTTGTTATCTAATTTCCGAATGCAATGAAAATAATTTACATTATTTTATTTTTTACAAGATTTTGTATTATATTATCAATAATCAAACAAAGTTATATCATAGATTCTTTTTCGATATATTTTAAATTAATCGTTAATTTCAATCTGCAAAAATCTCTACTTATTCTTTATAGATTCTATCAAAAAATAAAGTACTTATCATCTTGATGTATGGAACAGCTTGATATTCACTTTATTCTATTAATATATTATGTAAAAAAAATCATTTATAGATAAGTACATATTTATAAGATCATCATAAATAATGTCTTTGTCATTATTTAGAAATACTTTTTCTAAATTAATAGGAGACAACCTATAAATTTGTTTTCGTAATATTGATAAATAAGCTTCTTAGATCCATACACGACTAAACTGTCTGATAAAAGTATATATCCATTTATGATTGATCAGTAAGACAAATAGCAATTACCGGAAACATTTTATAATAAATAATGTATATATTTATACTTATTTGGTCAACTAAAAAATGGATAAAAAAAATACATATTCTCACTATATACTTGCGTTTACAAGCATACAAGACATGATCTTCGAGTTTCTATCTTCATTTTTTTTCTTGGTTATAATTATATAAGTATTTTGTTGCTTACGTGCGTTTGATGAAATGATGATAAATATATGAAAAAAAAGAGTAACATCCACATACTTCAATAATCATTCGTTATTTTTTTCTCTCATTTTTTTGCCTTTTACCTTCTCTATATTTTTTCCATAAAAAAATAGAGAGAAGATAATAGTTACTGGTTGATACTTACACGCACATAGGTACTATTCAAAAAAGTATTCATGAATATAATCATATTGAAAAAAGGTTATATTATCTAATTTTTATTACTAAGATAAAAAATTAAAATACAATCTATATGCATTATTGTCATAATAAACGAAGAAAATATATCGATGTTTAGAAATAATTTACAAATAAAGTAACTAAACAAATGATAACTATATTTTATTAATCATGTAAAAATATTTTCATTGATTTCGTCTTACTATAGCTATAACATTATTTTATTCTTTCATTCTATGAAGAAAATTCTTTATTTTTTTTATTTGATATGTATATATCAGAGTTGACTTTATAATGGAGAAAAATAAAATTGTTATGCAATAACAAATAATAAATGACTTTTAACCGGTGGAAAATGATCGATCGAAAATTCATCGAAAAACTTCTTTATCATTTTCATATTATCATAGAATTTAATAATGAAGTTTATTATTCTTGCTGTTAATATAGCAATGTTTATTTAAAATTTAATAATAATTTCTCTTGTTATATAGATTAATAAATAAATTATTTTGTCACAGAAATAAAATTATTAAATTTAATATTTTCATTTTTTTTAATCAAAATTTATTTTTAAGCTTATATTTATTAAACTTAAGCTCATAGGGTCGTTTTACTTTCGAGATAAAATGTTTGTCAAAAAACATTACTTTAGCACAAAATCTCCCATAAATGTCCAGCAGCTTAAACTTTCAAAATGTCATAAAGGTGAGAAATTTAGTGCAATGAGCATTAATTGAGAACAGAGACCTAATGACATGAACTGTTAGAGTTTTTATTCGCATTCTAAATTCTACCTATGAGGAAAATGTGAACTCAAACGGAACTTATCATTTAAAAAAGATTCTTTATTAGTCACCACGTATACAATTCTGATTTTTAACTGCAGACTACTTGCCATTTTGTCTATATACATAACTTGGTTTAATATATACGATAGATTATGGCTTCAAGCATTTCTTGAAGTTGTGACTAGACACACACAAATAGGCAATTAAAGGTCGAAGGAGAAAATATCAAAAATAAGAATCAAATAGTTATTGACCATCCGACAATATAAAACAGCTATCTATAAATATAATAGCATGTGTTTATTCATAAAAACGTCTTTTTATTTGTGTTTAGTAATTTCTTGTGCATCACTAAATGTAAGACATCCACTATAACATTCTTGCAAAATAATATAGGCAAACGTTTACATTACTATGATAGTTTGTTTACCAATTATTAAGTTATCTTTCGAAGTCAAGTTATGTCCCTTTTT
The DNA here is from genome assembly GCA_022393335.1 of Macrotrachela quadricornifera. NCBI lineage: Eukaryota > Metazoa > Rotifera > Eurotatoria > Philodinida > Philodinidae > Macrotrachela > Macrotrachela quadricornifera. The sequence continues at coordinate 430,508 of JAJEKB010021279.1, read as the reverse complement.
TTGAAAATAAAAGCCTTTGTAGAAATTCGTTATGATTTTGTTTTAATAAAGAATGCAATACGGAGATAAAATACCGATTTATTAATGGAAACTACTCCAATAAATCACATGTGTCTAGTAACTTTACATTACATAAACACATGATTCCTTAAAAACTATTTTGTATCTCCTTTCTGAGGATCTCTATGTAAATCAAGTGTAAGTCTCTTTCGTAGAATCTTCGGCTTATTATCATCCAGTCTTCTTTTTAGAAGTTCTATTCAAATGTAAAGGATTAATAATCGATAATTTTCATCTAATGATATCTGTTTAAATCTAATAATGACATTGTTTTCCAGGTTTGTCGAATGTCAACGGAAAGACTGATAATCATTTACTTCGCTTCTCCTCCTCTTTATTTATAGAAAACAAACGATATATAGGAATAACAAGAACAAAAGAAACACAAACACCATGATCAATCAATGCCATAAAATAGAATAGATACAATGATAATACCTTAATATCAATCTAACAAAAAAAAAGAAAAGAATAACAAAATACAGATATATGCGAAAGGATCCCACAAAAACAGATGATACCAAGTTAATTTTCTGAAGAGAAGGACGCAACAATTAGCATAGTTACACAGTTATGAGCGAAAAACCGATACAAAAGACAAAGACGTGCATACAAAAACGATTAGTGGAAATATTTCACACAAAAAATAATTTCAAACTAGAAACTCGACTTCAAAGGGAAAAACATACGCATACTTCCAAAACCCATTCAATTTCCTCTAGTATTAACCTAACGCTTCCAAATACTATTCTGTGTAATACGATAGCACTAATAAATGAACTATCGAACTACACAACCATAATTGACCGTCCTACTTTCTTGCTCTCCAAATTCTATACTCATATCTGAGGGACCTAAAACCTTTTTCCTCATGTTATGATGCCGGCTCCTTAGCTTATTCAATATAGATATGTCCTGCAACTTAAACAGATAGGAATCACTGTTTTCATAAATCAACAATCGATTTCCATTTAAACTCACTCCGACTGCAACAATCAAACTCGCCATAAAAAATGAACGAATCCACTTATGTCCGTTTCTCACCGTCAATAATTTCAAAAGTTTCACGCATCCCACATGCATTAATCGCACACCTTTTCTATCATAAACTTTTCCAATATCGCCAGAAATATTACCCACCTCCGTCCCTGACTCACAAGAAACCGTATGCACAAGCGTGCGTACAGCATCAACCAGATTTGCTCGTACATCCGACAAATGCTGATTCTCAATTCTGCTTATAATTCTTTCAATGATTTCGGTCGTCGCTGCTTCTTTACCCATCTTTTCGAGAGCATCCCTTGCACAACCTCTGATGTACCAATTTTCATCCTCCAGCGTGATCACGATTTGCTTGATAACTTCAGTCGTCGCTGGTTTTCCATGAATCATTTCGTAAGAATTACTTGAACTGAATTTGACAATAGACTCCGCATTTGTACGTGCAATCACAGATCGGTCGCCAATATCAGTCGTCACTGCTTTTTCATGTATCTTTCCGAGAACGTCAATTGCACTTTGTCTGACATACCAATTTTCATCATTAGATGCAATCATGAGTCGGTTGATAACTTTAGTCGTCGCTGCCTTTTCTCCCACTTTTCCGAGAGCATCAATGCCACCACCTCTGACTTGCGGATCTGGATCCCCAAGTACAATTAGCAGTCGATTGATAATCTTAATCGTCGCTGCTTTTTCAGCAATCTTTCCGAGAGCATAACTTGCATTGCTTCTGACTTCTCGATCACCAAGTGCAATCATCAGTTGGTTAATAACCTCAGTCGTCGCTGCTTTTCCACCTATCTTTCCAAGAGCGTTAATTGCACTTCGTCTGACTTGCGGATCCAGATCCCCAAGTGCAATCATCAGTCGGTTGATAACCTCAGTTGTTGCTGCTTTTTCAGCGATCTTTTCAAGAGCATAACTTGCATTGCTTCTGACTTCTCGATCCCCAAGTGCAATCATCAGTCGGTTGATAACCTCAGTTGTTGCTGCTTTCTCACCTATCTTTCCGAGAGCGTCGATTGCACTTCGTCTAACATACAAATTTTCATCCCCGAGCACAATCATGAGTCGATTGATAACTTCGGCGGTCGCTGCTTTTTCTCCCACCTTTCCGAGAGCATCAATTGCACCTCCTCTTACTTGCGGTTCCAGATCCCCAAGTGCAATCAGCAGTCGATTGATAACCTCAGTCGTCGCTGGTTTTTCTCGCATCTTTCCGAGAGCATCAATTGCACCTCCTCTAACTTGCAAATCTTGATCCCCAAGTGCAATCACGAGTCGGTTTATAACCTCAATTGTCACTGTCTTTTCACTGATCTTTCCGAAAGTATCAATTGCGCCACGTCTGACGGTCGAGTTTTTATCCCCAAGTGCAATCATGAGTCGGCTGGTAATCTTAGTCGTCGCTGCTTTTTCACCCAATTTTCCGAGAGCGTCAATTGCACTTCGCCTGACTTGCGGTTCCAGATCCCCAAGTGCAATCACGAGTCGGTTTATAACGTCAGTTGTGGCTGCTTTTATTCCCACCTTTCCGAGAGCATCAATTGCACCTCCTCTAACTTGCAAATCCTGATCCGCAAGTGCAATCACGAGTCGGTTGATAACCTCTGTCGTCACTGGTTTTCTGCCCATCTTTCCGAGAGTATCACTTGCACTGCGTCTGACGGTCGAGTTTTTATCGCCAAGTGCCATCACGAGTCGGTCGATAATCTTAGTCGTCGCTGCTTTTTCACCCATCTTTCCAAAAGCATCAATCGCACTTCGTCTGACTTGCGGTTCCAGATCCCCAAGTGCAATCACGAGTCGGTTGATAATCTCAATCGTCGTTGCTTTTTCACCCATGTTTCCGAGTGCGAAAATTAACATTAGACGGAGATATTCATCAGGGGTATCTAGTGAAAGTGTAATAGTTTGTAGCAAGTCCGGTATTGGTTGGATAAATTTTAAGTCTGCAATTAATGAAATCACATTGTGTGTGATGTGATCATCAGTGGTACGCAGCATGCTGGTAAATATTCGCTGCGTACTTGGTTCATTCACCAATGAGGTAGAGTTGCCCAATATAGCCTTGAGATGATCGAGTAAAACACTGTTTTTGGAACTTAGAACATATTCTATCCAATTGTGAGTATAATCGATCAATTTATTCCGATGAGGAAGATTTATACTGTAAACTACTTCATCCAAACAAGAAATCACTAGCTGCATGTGTCGAATACCAACTAGATCAATGGGTTCTTCAAATATTGCTTTCCAGAATATATTCATGGAAGAGAAAGATTTGGTCTCCAAAAGGAGACCACAGGTGAATACAAACATTAAAGAGAATCTTCGATTGTACTTTTGGTTTTTGATAAATTTGAGTGCTTTGTCAGATGCATTACTGTTGAGAGCATTGACCAAGTATCGAGCTGCAAAATGCTCTTGAAAGCTAAGATGTACAAAATAATAATCCTTCATTGCTTGGATTCGTGTTCCAATACCATATTGGTTGGTTAGTGACTTTAGTATCCCAATATTCAATAAGTCTTTGTTATTGGATAGTAAGCATGTACTCTCATCTTCGGCTTCTTCAAGCAATGACGAGGGTAGAATTATGGCATTATTTTTCATCCCAAGAAATGCCAAACTTTCGAGAAATGCTAACTCATTCTTACAAATTACATAAACTTCCCCTTTGCGCATCAAGTTGATTTTATTTTGGTCAATCCCTTTTTGCTTTTCCATATATCGGCGACACATCCATTCAATCAATTGATCATACAGTACCGTCATCGTCATGCTTTTTGCTTGTGACCGATGTAAGTTACTCCAAAAACTGCAAATGAGTTCTAAATTAATCGGAATATGTGCAATGCCCCAGATCCTAGGGTTTCGTTCGATGAAGGTTAGTAGCTTATTATCTTCGGAGAACGAAGTTTGGGATTCATTTTCCATTTGAGCAAAGAACTGCTGGATATACTCGGGAATATTCTCATTTGTAAAACCTGTAATTTCCATACATACAGGATACGATAAAGTACTCATGTATGGACGAGATGTTACAATATGATGTGAATTTTTAAATAACTGATCGAATAAACGCTTGACCGATATATTTTGTACTATTTCATCATAGCCATCCAAAATCCACAAGATGCGACTGTTATGAAATTTTTCTTGCAAAAACTTTTCATCTTTTTCTGATAGAGGTTGATCGAAAGACAAATATTCTCTTTTAAGGATATCAATTGGATAGTAAGTCGTACCAGTTAGATAGTATTGATTTGTTAAAGAGCGTAGTGGAATCAGAATAACTAGATCATATTCTGACCAAATCATATCTGTTGCCCATTGGTAGACAACGTATCGACAAAATGTAGATTTTCCAATGCCAGCTCGACCGAATACGAGTATCTTCCTTATCTGATCTTTGCATGTTTTGAAAATGTCTTTGACATCTATTGGAGTCTTGGTGCCATAAATATCTTCAAATGTATCCAAAATTGCATCGCTATGATCACCTTCACAAAGTTTGTTCTCTTTTCCTTGCTGTTCTTTCATTTCGACAATAGCCAAATTAATGTAACTTTGATTGATCGGAAAAGATATTTCTGGATTGATAAAACGTTCAATACGATTATTTCTCTTGTATTGATATCTAATCAATTCAAATAGATAGCTTGGTTGATCAACTACTTGTGCTGGTAGATATTCTAGCGCTGAAGATTGCTCTTCTATTCGATCAATCAATTCTCCCACCCTCCGCCGCATGCCTGATTCAGAGACGTCGTAAAAATCGAAGGGCATGAATTCTCTTACTATCAGTTCCAACCAATGAGAAGGCTTCCAGACATTTGTATCAGATAATATACATGGGATGATTCTTTTATGTCGTTTCTGTGCATACTGTAATTCAAATTGACAAAAATCAGATTGTTGATAATCTGGGGTGATGAAACAACAGACAACTGCAGCATTTTCTACTCCTTCTGCTAAACTGCAAAAAAGAACGATACGATCATCATGTTGAGATAGAAAATAATCATGGTAAATTACATACCTTCTTCTTAGATCATTCAGTGTTTCTTTTTGTTCATTAAACCAAAGTGGTACATGTTCGAGTTGCAGATGATCATGAATTTTGGATATAGTATCTTGGTTGTTTGAATCATAAGATAACATGACATGTTGTCCTAGAGTGATTGCACCACTAAAATATATGAATTCAATATTATTGAACAGCTAAATGGTAACAAGAATGAAAAGTATAATGTAATGAAGATTGCTAAGATAGTACGGCTACATCTTGGAACTTTTGAATTGCATGAAAGTGTCTATGAAAACTCTTCAAAATCTTCTGAGTAACTAGTTAAACTTTTCTAGATACTATCACAGACTAACTAACGCTGATGGCAGCTACATTTTTGATCAACAACTTGAAGACTTTGAAGTCTCTTAGCATGTTTATACTTTTAAATAAAACTCTCAATTCAATTCTTGTATAGAATTTCAAGAAGTATCTTTTCAAAAGAAATCAACAGGTCTAATGATTGGATACAAGAAAGACCATAGATATAACACTAATCGGTTCGTTTTCTTTGAAATACGTGGTATAGTCTAACACTCTATGTCCTACTCTTGCTAAGATCAACAGATAGAATTTGGGATGCTTTAGTCATAGTTCATGCACTATAATGTTCAGAAAACTTCACCAATAATGCATCCATTTATTAGAGTTTACAACATTCGCAAGAACTTACCATTCTTTCAAAGAAATAAGATAGGGTTTATCTTTAACCTCGAGCGGTTCACTCATAACACGCATCCGAGTTCCAGGCATGAGCACGACTTCTTTCTCATGTGGAATTGCTGAGAACTTCGAAATATCTTTCCCACGGAATACTTCAATACCAAATATGGTACCCTTGTCACCTAAATAACACTCAGTGACCTTGAGATTCGGTGAACAGGAATTTACAGTCCACCAAGTTTGTTCATAACGTTCAAAGAACTGGCTGCTAACATCTTCACTAACACCGCGCCAAACTATTGTTGCAAGAGACGGTAGTTTCCTAAGAGCAGTGATGAACAATTTCAAAAAGGCAAACCACGGTATTAGTTCATTTCGATCTTCAGCTCGAAGCTTGTTGTTGAGTTGTGAATGAAAGTTCGTCGGCATTGTGTAAAGATAAATTGCTGCTGATTCATCTGGTGTTAGTTCAGTATTTCTATTACAGCGTTCTTTGGCTTCATTAGCGTAAGTCTCGACTTCAGGAACACAATGAATAACCCTTTTCACAGCTTCTTCTAGTGACATGAATGGTAGATCTTGATAGCCATATATTGGATTATAGCTTGCATCATTTTGGTTAGAAATCCCACTGTGTACAAAGCCATTCTTCTTTGTGGACGTTATTGGTTGTGCCATTTGATTATAGATTTCCTATGATAAATAGAGTCAATGTACTACTTGAATTATTATTCTATTTCGAAAACCCTCTCTATATCTCTTCTATCAAATCAGCAATGAATTTAGATGAAATTTGTTGAACATTAATGATACAATACTTGAAATTCACTTCATACTAGCCATTTTTTATCTAGTTTCGTTGACATGTATCTTGCATAAGAAGACTCGCGAACTAAACTTTAATCTAAGCTATTTGGTCATTTGGTTTTATTTATTCACAATACACACTGGAACTAGCATACGTATCAACCCTATCCGATGTGTTTATATATTGCGTTTAATGTCCTCAAGCATGTTTAAAAAGCTAAATGAAAAAATACAATTCTGGTATAGAAGGACGGACTTTGGTATCACCTAAATCTCACAACCGCTCTAACGAGAAAACCTGTCCTAGTTTAAATTTTGTGGTGACTCCGAAAATACTTTTTCCACCCTCTTTTCACTTAATTTTTTTTTTATAATTGTAACGTCAAAAAAAAATGCCCATTCGCTATCGCGACAACATTGATAGAAAAAAAACAATCATTTTCTTCTTTAACTAAACTTAGAATTTTTTCTCTTAGAATCAGATTTGATACGTGATAGTACACTGACTGCAAATTGCATGATACGTCGGTAGGCGTAAGTACTTGCTAACTTACTAAACGAAAAATTTTCGGAGTTTTTCGGAGTCGGAGTCAAAAAAGTGTGACTCCGCAGGGCCCTAATGATAACTCTTGTGATGAGGGTGTGATTTATCTTTTCTGCCTTTCCAGTCACAGTAGTAGTACTTAACTCCTTCTTTACTTGAGGATTGTTGTTTACTCATCGATGTTCTTTAACGATATACGATCTGTTAAATAAATACAAAACTACTATTAAAATCATACTTTCCAAAAAGGTCATTAAAAAATGAATTCGAGCTTTCATCAGCATATATTCAGTACTACTAGGAATGATATCAACATTGAAAACAACACAAAGAATAAAAAGAAGAGAAAAAAGAGAACCAAGAAAGCTGATAATACGAAATATAAAATGTATAAAATAACCACATGTCTTAATACCAATATATCTAATGAAATATTTTCTGTTTTTCGGGTAGTTACTAGTCAGATATACTAATATAAAGACATGCAGCTATTTTATACGTTTTATATGCTGTATTATCAGCGATTTTGGTTCTCTTTTTTCTCTTCTTTTTATTCTTTGTACTGTTTTTCATTTTGATAACATTCTAATGGCACTGACTTTACATCGACGAAAGCTCAAACTGGCTTCTGAATGATTTTTTGAAAACTGATTTAAATAGCAGTTTTAGATTCAATTGACAAATACTTATTTCCTATTATTTTACCGTCTAACGTTTAAAACAAAATATATTGAACAAGTTTACCAAAAAAATTGAAACAAATGAAATATTGAAAAGACAGACCTCAATTCTTGCAAGATGACTCTCGCGATCCATAAGATTCATATCTGAGTCTCTGGATTGTTATATACTTTCATTTAACAGATGTTGTCTGTTTATAAACGACAGAGAGTATATCACGAATACTAAGAGAGATTTGATACTATAGCTACAAGCTTTCGATAGAGAGAACGAAGCGGAGTATAGAATGATCGTGCATACATGACGTGTATAACGTACGTATCTGTCTTCCGCTCTTTTCTTTTCTTTTTCTTCCTTCGCTTTCAGATATTTCCCCAAACATTTTTTCTTTTGGATATGATTTATATACTTTCGCTCTCATCATGTCTTCTTTGAAGTCTGTTCAGTTTTCTGTAGTTCATTCATGTATATACAGTTGTCGCTTGAAAACAAGATAGTTCGGCATTAATGTATCAGAGTACCCTCATTAACAAGAACAATTAGTTTTTTCGTTTAAAGAAACTGAAATTTCCCTGTCAAAGGCTGGGATATCACTATTTAAGCTACGGTTACTTTCTCATTCAATAAATTTGTGTATTTTACCCTCGGTACAAGAATTTTCCTCTTCTGAATTTTTCCCTTTCTTAATTTTCCCTTTTCGATTTTTCCTTTCTCAATTTTTCTCAAGATTTCCACGAGAAGTCCATTTTTCCCAGCAGCGGCGCTGCAGCCTACGGGTAGATTCTGCACTCCTGCCTATACCACTTTCAAAGGTAAGTTTTGGTGTTCGTATTTCCGATTAGGAGCATTCAGCAAAGCTGAAACTTTCACAATAAATCACTTTCAATAAGATCTCTGTATAAGCTCTCAGGGTGAAATACTCAAATGCGATTTTTTGATGTTCCTAAGAGGGATCACCGTAGTGAGCTATTCCAATACCTGAAAAACGTAATATTTCAACAGCAACAACAGGCTATGGACACAAACTCTTCTAAAGCTCTTACCTGCGCTATGGGTCTTACCTATAGACAAAATATCAGTCCAAACCGAGTGAATCACTTGGGAAGATTCTCTCGTAAGCATCTTGAGGTCTATAGAATGAATAATTTCTTTGCTAAAGTCTCGTATATAATAACTGTGTAGCCGTCTGGTTGATATATAATAAATATGTGGTTCAGCAGGGAACTTTCATCACTATAAGTTAGATAAGCTCACGAGGATATTTGGTTATTTAAATATTTGCAGTTCAAGATAAAACATGAAAAATGACATAGCATCTCGCACAACAACACTTGGATATTCCCTTTATCAAAACTCGATAGTATAGGTTTCACAAGTTTTGACAACAGAAGAAATAAGTTGTGATGAAACATAGAAAATTTTCGGATGTAATCTGTATTAAAAGAAAGACGTGTGTTACTATCTCATGATTCTCATAAAGTTTTGTTATCATTTTAATTTTTGCTGTGAAAGGAAGAAAGCGTATTAAATTAACAGTCGATAAATGACAACTAAACATATTATACTGGGTTGCATTCATACTATATAGATTTGAGTGTATGAGTACTGATGATGAATGAAGCAAGTAGAAAATGAGTAAATTTAAGAGGTTAGACTGAATGAAGAAATTTAGACAGAAAGCAATGATCTGATTGACTTTTGCCATACATTTGAAACGCAGAAAAACGCAAATCAGTTCCAAATATTCGGATAAAGTATGATCTATGTAGATGTATTGAAATGCATCAAAATATTCAACATGTGTAAATCTATTCATTGAGAGTGAGCGTGAGACAAGCAACCATAGCCGTCTTTGATCTTGCTCAATAGTCTCATCAGATGACAATAATAATCTGAATTAATAAATGCAAATTTGCTGTAAATTACAACGCTACTGTATAGTATTAATATGATATAATAATAGTTATTACATTTCGCAGTGGTAAAACAAGCTGCCGTGATCGACCGTCACCCAATTTTGAATTAATTGAATATGATATATTTTACTGCGATAGTTAAGGAAAATGATTGAACCATGTAAAAACATTCAAGAATCGCTCGATTTTTGCATTACGTGCATCCTAAAAAAAATTCAGAAAAGATGAAGTATACTTTTTTAAAATTTTTATTTGAAAATTGGTTAAACATGGACCTGAAATAGAAAACCATCAAAAAAGTAATAATATGCACAAACGATCATTAGATCATAATCTTTTGTTTAAAGAAATATCTGTACAAAGGTAATAGCATAAGGCATCCATCTTCATCCTACTACACTGAACATATTAACTTTAAATATAATATTAAAACAAATAATTAGATTTTTGTTGTTTAACAACTTCATCTACATATAAATCAAACTTATATCTTTCGACCTAGAACACATTTTATCATTCTTTATTATCTTTTTCGTTAGATTCATTTAAAACATATATATCATCTCCTATATAATTGTCAATTCTTTAAAGTAAATTTATTCTAAATGATCTCTTTTTTTTATCTTCTTTTTATTTCAAATCAGAAACGATAGACACACAAACATCGTTGTTATAAAACAAAAACAAAACGATGGATGATAGTTTTTATTATGTGTGTTATTAATTGAATGGATTTTAATCGAATAAACCGAAGCCCTAAATAAATAGATAAATAAAAGTTTCTATAACTAAAATTTGAAATAAAATCTTACCATATCTTCACCTTCATCCGAATCATCTTTCTCTGGTTTTTTTTCTTCTTTCTTTGGTGCTTCTTTTCCACCAGCTGCTTTCTTGTCATCAGCTGCAGTTGTAGCTGCTTGTGCAGGTGCAGCACCAACAGCTGGAGCTGAACCAACATTTTTAATAAGGTCAGTTACTTTAACACCTTCTAATGCACCAGCAAAGAGACCAGGCCAATATGGTTCAATTTCATAATTAGCAGCTTTTAATATAGCTGCAATTTTATCACCTTTAACATCAACATTATCATCAGCCAAAATAAGGGCTGCATAAACACAAGCAAGTTCATCATTGCTTAAGGCCATTTTATCAAATTAGTTGGTTTATGTTGATAATAAAAAAAAATTTTGATCTGAAAAAGAAAAACATGACAATAATAATTATACAGGAGATTATCGTTAAATATTAAACAAACAAACAAAAAAAAAATATTATTCAAGTTTGTTATTTTTTTTTAAGATACTGTTTAAAATTCTATACAAATATTTTCATTCAAGTCATAAATGTTGCTGATGTTTGAGCAATAGTTGATCGTGATTGTGTTGGGATATTTGTTGATGTTGATGTTACTGTCATTGGACTTTGATATAATGTACCAGATAATATTCGTGGTTGTTGTTGTTCACCATCTTGTCTTATATGATTAAATTCATCTGTAAATTTTTTACGTAAATTAAGTAATGTTGTATAACGTTGTGTTAAAACATCCTAAATAAAATTTAAAAAAAAATAATTTAAATTATAAAATAATAGAAAAAAATATTTTTTATACTAATGTTGAACGATAACCAGGCATATAACGACAATAATAATTTTTCCATAATTTTATATGGCGTGATGAATTATTTGGTAATAAAATTTTATCAGATTTTTCTGTATATGACGGATTTAAATATAATGAACGTTCACGTAATATAGGTGTCCATGCTGACATTGTATGTTCAGATACTTTCATATCTGTACGTAATTTATCAGAATTAAGTAAAAATGTACCATATTGACAAGAATATAGATTATCAGCTATTGTTACTAATAATTTTTCATTGAATTCAAATGCAGATGGAAACTAGAACAAATAGAAAAAAAGATTATTTTGAAACTTGTACTAATATAAGAATTTAATGAATTTTGATTACAGACTTAGTGGGACTTAAGTATCAGATCAAACTCATGGACTTTTTTTCTTCATATTCTTGACAAAATTATGTGATATTTGGAGAAAAATATTGATAGTTTTCAATGCAATAGGCAGTGTCGATAGTGATCTATCTATGCCACAAAGGTCTGATTCCATGGACAAATAGAATTGTAAATAAAAATTTTATTAAAGAGGCACAAAGTGTTAGGTTTATCAATGACGAATCAGGAGGTATTATATCTCTTTTCTAGTTCAACATAATATGATAAGCTCTTTCAAATTTAATTTTTAAGTCTGTAAAAGATTAACTTATTAACCTAATATCTTACAAAAATTTTGTTTAAACAATTGAATATTTTATCAAAAATAAAAAAAAAGATATTAATAATGATTATAGTCATCTTACTTGTTGTAATAATTGAAATGTACAATCAAGAAATTGAAGAAATACTGGTGATCGTTCTGAATCACTTTTATCTCCATGACCAATACGCTAAATATAAAATTGAATTTTTCTCTTTTTTTGTTTTTTTTTCATTTCTTACTAAAAAAAATTTATGTCCAAAGCTAATCCATTCTTTTTCTATTAAAATCATATAACCATTCAATGTTCTATAATGTCCATCAAGCATTAACATTGCCAACGATGTAAGCTAAATATTATTAATAATACAAAAATAAACTTTTTTTTATTTTAAAATTTTGTTTTTTTTTACTTGAGCTGTTCGATCCCATCCATCTGAACAATGAACTAATACAGATCGTTTTTCACTATGTATTAATGATACTAATCGAATAGCAGCAGTTAAAACAGCCTTTAGAAAAAATAAAAATAAAAATTTTACTAAGAAATGTTTTTTTTTTATTAACATACTCGAATATGAAATAACCAATTTGAATTTTCTAAATCACTAAACCATGTTTTATCTTCATGTGCTGCATTACGTATAGCAGCATGTAATTTTCGTAAACTAGAAATAAACTTACGTAAGTTTTATTCTTTTATTCTATTTATTTACCTTTCTCTCATGACGTGTATATTTTGTATATTATGAAATTCAAGTTCACAATTTGGATAATCTTCATATCCACCACCATTTGCCATATTAGCCATAGCATTTACTTTAGGACGTGCATCAAGTATAATTAATTTAAAACCTTGATTAACATTAGCATCAGCTATTTTACGTAATAATTCAATATCATCGTCACATGTACGATTAGCTAAACCAGTTAATGGTTGACTTGATCGAGTTATAGTTGCATATGTATCACGTGAATACCAACTAAGAACCTAGTAAACAAAAATAAATAAATATTAAAAAAGTATTTTAAAAAAAAGAGAAATTCATTTTTTATTATACCGGTATACGACTTCGACTACGAAAATCAGCAACACGTTGTAATTTAGATGTATCAAAACTGGACGGAAGAACGAGAATATCTGGATATGTATCGCATAATGCATAATTTTTATTTATTTCAGCATTTATTGTCCAATGTGGATCAGAATTTTGTTGAATACCCTTACAAAAAAAATTAAATTAATTTAACAATTCAAAAATATATATAAATTGTAAATAATGAGAACTTACCATTCTTATGTAATCTTTCATTTTATTATACAATGTCCAACCTTCATCAATTACATTTGGATTCATTTTTTTCTTATAATCCAAAGCAAAGAAAGACTAAATAAAATAAAATTAAAAGAAGTTTTTTAATTCGAAATATTTTAGCTAGAAATATGATCCAGTAAATGAAATGCTCAAAAGACTTCTTATGTATCACAAAGTAAACTATAGAATCAAACTATCTTAGATATTTGACATATCAAGAAAAATACATTTGTTTGAACTCAATTTTTAAAGATATTCTACTGATCATAGGATCTATCTGGAGCCAGAACTTCGGATGAAAATATTAATGTATATAATTCTACATTTTTTTGTTATAGAATAAAACACTTACACCAAAAAATTGCAATGGATTTGTAATATCTGCTTTACTGATTGAAAATGGAAAAACAAGACGAGTTAAATGATCAAGTAAATTTCGTCGTTGATTTTGTTCTTTTGCATTGCCAAAAAAGAAATGACGTAAATCCTTAAATAAAAATAAAATATTTTCTTTTTATCTAAAATAAAAAAATTTTTTTTTTCTTTACTTTGCAATGAATTTCAATTCCATAAGCAGCACCATCACTTATATTACTTCTTGTTTGTCCACCAATTTTTTCTATCTGACTTATCATACCTAATGGTACATCAACAAGTACCTAAAACAAAAATATAATTTCAGTTTTTTTTTTTCTTAAATAATTATTTTTCTATTACTTGAATAGGATCTGGTTGTTTTGTAGCAAATATTAAACGATATTTTGTTACAATTAAATCACCACGATAAGGTGCAGATCGATTATGTATACGATAAGTTATTTCTAAGAAATTTTATTTCTTTAAATTACAATCAAACAAAAAAAGAACTAATAAATACCTTCTTTTAATTTGACATCATCTTCTCCTGGAAGAATTTTGATTGGTAATTTTAATTCATATATATGAGCAACAGTTTGTTGTTGTTCTGGTATAGATGTAACATTTTGTCGATCACCCATATATCCTCTTGTTATACCCTAAATAAAATAAAATTTTTGAAAATATTTATTTTAATAATTCTAAACATAATAAATATGCAAAAACAAAAATATAAACTAAGCATGCATACAAAATTTAAAGATAATAAATTGAATATCTGGATTAGATGAGAATAAAAATATTAAAGATAAAATATGAAATTTTTCTTTACGTACTGCTATAGCTGATGATGTATTTTGATATGGTGATGGTGCAACATATTCATTTGATGATGACATTGATGAACCATCATCTCGTGCACCAAAACCCATTTCACCAGCACCATGAGATGTTGGTTTTGAATGTATTAATGTTGCTACAGGACGAAGATGTATGTCATCGTCACTATTTGAACGTGTTAATTTTTTCATCGGATCACGATGACCATCGCGAGACATATCGCGATGATATTAATTTTGTAATTAAAAAAAAACGTAAATGTAAAAGTAAAAAATTCTAGATGATGGTATTAAGTATATTAAAGAATGATTGAAATGAAATAAATGTAAATAAACATGTGTAATTTATGGATGGAGGAATAATTGGAATTCCAATGAATTATATGAAAATTAAAAATTATCTTAAATTTTATAATTATTAGAATTTTCTGATAAAATTTATAAATTATTTAACAAGATTATAGGATAAAATTATTTTTTCTAATATTTATTTGTCAAAAGATGTCACTTATTGACAATATACAATTCGATTATACGGAAGAGTTTTTTGGATGTTTACTTTATTAAATAATAGTTGATATTATTTGATTTACAAGGAAAACTATGACACAAGTGATATGATCATTCTACAGTTTCGTCAAAGTTCTGTACGATCTTTAACTCTTGGCATGCTGCTGTTCGAGAAATTGAAACCTGATCCAACAAAGCGCAATATCGGGTCTATAATTAAAGACACATTGTTGACTAGTATAAGAGATAAATCTTTTATGTTGATTTTTTTAATAAGTAATATTTTGTTATGTTAAGGATGATTGAAACAATTGTGAAATTAGAGCAGATAGTACAGGATTGAAGCGGAAGAGATTTTAAGCACCAAAGCGATACTGATTTTGTATGAGAATTATGAGAATGTTTAGGCGTTATAAGATGAAATCAAACTTTTTTTTTGGAGAAACTTTATTATTATTGAATATTGACGAGACATTAGCGACATATTTGTGCTGAATTTGATGGTGACGATTTTTATTTGACGAATGAATAGAAGTGAACGAAGCCATTTAGCAATGAATATTTATATTTCTAAAAAGGTGATATTCTACAATATCCACGGAAAATATCATTCTCAAATGCTGAATTATATTAGAACCTTTTAAATAAAATTATTATTTTTTTCTTTTACAATTGTTCTAAAGAATCAAAATCACATCGCGAGGAGTCCCTGGTCGAACAAACCACATTATACAATATTACTGACTATAGTCTTTTCATGCAAGCAATATGTCTATGCACAACGTATGTTATCGTGATGGAATGTATGTGCACGTTGAAAGGTCATGTTTCAGCGTTTCATTGAATGGTCAAAAACGACATGCATAATATTCCGTTCTTTTATCTCTGTTACATTTCTGCTTGCTTTTCTCCCCTTTGTGCAACCTGTTAATTGTAAGCTAAACTGTCCCTTTGGAATCGACATGGTCGTAGGATTTTAATTTCGCAAATAAACAATTGAAATCACAAAAATATCAAGAAAAAGAAGATCAGTTACAATTTTGATAATTCAATTTAAAAGATCATTCAACATTTAGGGGATGAAATTTTCTGTAGATATCATATATAGATAGAGTGTACTTGTGATATTTTTTTCAATCATGAAATTATCTGATGATAGTATATTTGTCGGTCATTTTATTCAAAATGTTAACCAAAGGTCTTATTATCATTTTATTTGCATTATTAAAACAATAGTTATCATTGAAATTTGACCTATAGATATAGTCTTGTTAAAAATAAATGTAAAATAAAAGAAAAAGATAATAATAGTGTAATAAGCAACTGCTTTTTTTTTCACTTGATAGTTATCTATAAACATGCACGTCTGGTTTTTATTGTTTGTATATGTTATAACCACAAAAGCTCAAGATTTAAATACATTTGGAATTGGTCTTTCAAGTCAATGGCTTTATCCAACTGAGGTTATTTAAATTTAATATCAAAAATATAGATATATAAATAAAATTTTAATATGTTTTAGACTGAAATTTTAAATCATACACTTGCTCCAGGATCAACTTTTGGTGTTCTTACTCATTTTTGGACAACTGGTGATCCAGGTAAGATTTTGTTTTTATAATTTTTAATAATAATTGTTTATTTTTTAGCTATCGATGAATCAACTTTTTCCTATTATATCGATGGAGAAAGTGTTCCATCAATTCAATTTGTTACTTATATGTTAGCTGGAGCAGGATTTAATGATCAAACAGCACCATGGGGAACAAAATGGATTGGTAAAGGAGCAAGAGCTGGTGGTTGGTATAATAACTTGTAAGTTAATATAATTTATTTATTTATAAAATTCATTTTTTTAAATGTTAGCCGAGTACCATTTCAAAAATCAATTCGTGTTACTGGTAAATTACCAGCAGGTGTTACTGATAAAAAAATTATTTGGGTAATTGTACGTGGAACAGAAAATTTACCAACATCTTTTCATGGTTTTCAACTTCCACCAAATGCTCGTTTAACTTTACATAAAATTGAAAATCAAGTTTATGAACCATTAGCATGGGTACGTGTTGCTGATGTTCCAACTGGTCATGGTTTACTTCTTTCACATACATTAGCTGTTGGTAGTGGAAATTTAAATTTTTTAGAAGGTTGTTATCATGCATATACAAAATATGATCAACAATTTCCAGGTGTAATTATTTCAACAGGAACAGAAGATTATTTCGATAGTGCTTTTTATTTTAATGCTGGACAATTTCATTTTGAAGTATCAGGTTATTCACATTTTCGACAAGTTTCAAATGATACACTTGAATGGTCAGCATATCGTATGCATGATTTAGATCCAATATTTTTTACAAATGGTTTTCGTTTTGATTGGAGAAATGGTGATGTTGTTGATGATCGTGGTTTTAAATGTATTGTTGATCAAGGTGGACATGTTGTTGGATCACCTACTCGATCAAGTGTTACATCATATGCATGGGTTTATGTTTGGTAAAAAAAATATTATAATTTTTTTTTCGTATTGATTAATTAAATAAAATTTAAAAAAAAAATACGCTCCTGGGTGGGCTCGAACCACCAGCCTTCCGGTTAACAGCCGA
>JAJEKB010021279.1:384423-412841 GCA_022393335.1 Macrotrachela quadricornifera | reverse complement strand
TTCCGGTTAACAGCCGAACGCGCTAACCAATTGCGCCACAAGAGCACATTAATATAATTCAATAAAATTTTACTAATTTTGAATGATTTCATAAGAACTCTGTTGATTGATGTATACTTGAATTTAAATATTAATAGAATAACAATATTTCGACTTAAGAAAATGACAATATTTTGATTGTTTTTTTTTTAGACAATTTGATACTTTTCAATCAAATAATTATATATGAATTTAATATAGACAATACTAATTTAGAGAAAAGATTCGAAATTTTTAGATTAATATTTATTTTATCATTAGAATGAAAATTTCGACTATGAATAAGAGAATTACGGTTTTGCCATGGAATCTTTTATTGTTTTAATTATCTATCAAAAGCACTAAACAATAATGTAAATCAAAATAGGAATTTTTATAATTACTAAAAAAGTCAGTTGTCTTTAATGATTAATAGTTTTATCACATTATACTAGATAATTAAGCACACCAAATAGCATGATGAAAGACAAATTTTTAATATTAATGTGACATTATTGCTTGTTCTGTGCGATTTCGATATGTTTCTAATACTTCTGTCCAATCTTTTTCACCAATTTTTGTTATTGTACGTTTAAGTACTTCCATTGCTTTTGGAAATGTAGCTTTAAACATAACTACAACTTCCAGTGGATCAACAATACCTAAATAAAATAAAATATAAATATTAAAAACAAAAAAAAACTAAACAAACCATCTTCTTTCCAACAAATATCATCGGTCACAATACCAAGTGCTGCATATGGTATACCTAATTCTTTTGCTAGAATTGTTTCTGGTGCTTGTGTCATACCAATAGTTGTACAACCCCAACTAATAAATACTTTATTCTCAGCATATGTAGAAAAATTTGGTCCTTCAATAACGGCAACAGTTGATTTTTCTTTATATTTAACATCGGGTGTTTCGGCACATGCATGAATTAATAATTGACGTAAGTCACGATCATATGGTGGATGCATACTCATATGCATTACACCTACAGAAAAAAAGATATTTAAAGAAACGTCTTATTGTGGTATTTTTGAAGTGAAATATTGGATAGTTCAGCGAATATAAAACATAATTGAAAATTATGAAAGATTTTATTTAAAACTGGTGGAAACCAAGCTCTATAATCGTGAGAACCTTGTGTTTTTTTTTGTAATATAGAAAACAATCTCATTATGATAGTTTAAATTATTTCTAATAAATCTCTATATTATTATAAAACATAATAATCATTTTCAAACCTTGAAGATGACCAGGTTGATGATCATAAAATGTATTTGGTCGAAGTTTTGTTGCATCAATATAATTATCTAAATAATAATTAAAATTTCGATTACAAAAAAAAAAAATCCTAATTTATAAACCAATACCAAAAATAATAAGAGTACCACGTTGTAATTCTTCACAAAGTGAACCAACTGCTGTTGTAGCTAAAATTAAATTAACACCAAGTTGTTTTAAAGCCCAAAGATTTGCTCGATAACTAAATTAATAAAAAAAAATTAAATATTTCAATTAAATCAATAAAAAAAAGCCCAATATACTTAAGTTGAGTCGGATTAAATGAATGTTGACGACCATGACGAAAACATAATACACATTGAATACCATTAATAGTTCCACTAACTAAATTATCTGATGTTCGTCCATATGGTGTTTCAACAGTTTCATGTTCAACACGATTTGATAATATATCACTTCGATCAAAACCTGATCCACCAATGATTCCTACTCGAATTGTCGATGACATCTAAAAGATTATACATATATGTGTATATACATATAAATCTATAACTTTGCAAATGCTTTTATTTTATTAATAATATTCTTCAGATCAAATTAAAAACTATTCACAAAGACAAAAAAGAAAACGAAAAAAAGAAAAAGAAGAAGCAAAAGAAGAAATATTATTGAAACAAAAGAATATATTTTTGTTGTTGATCATCATACTACAATACAAATGAATATTATTATTAAATTTTGCAAATAAAACAAGAAGAATGAAAGCCCATAATAAGCAAGAATATTATTTAAATTATATATTTGAATTTATATTAGAATCACTATTATATTTATGCGTTCCAAAGAGATGAGAAAGCAATGGTATTTCATTATTTGTTGTTAATCGTTTTGTTTTACCATTTTGTCGTGTTGTTGTTGTTGTTGATGTACCATTTTTTCTTCGTCTTTGTTGATCATTTGATAAAGATGATTTTTCACTATTTACTCGTATTGTTGATTGAATACTAAAGTGATTGTCAAAATTGATATTTGTCAAAGGTTTAGCGATACTAGCATTAGCATTAGCAGTTATAATAGATGATGAATGCATGCAATCAGAAAATGATTCATAATCACTTGTTTGCTGAATATTTAACATACCAGAATTATTATTATTATTATTATTATTTAATGAAAGTCTGTCAACTGATATTGAACTTATAGAATTTGAAAGTGTTTCATTATCAAGACTTTTTTTTGTTTCAGTTTCATCATCAGTTGAATCATCAGACATATCAATTTTTGGAAATTCAGTTAATTCTAAATAGAAAAAATAATAATAATTAGATTGATATAAATAAATATAATTGATATACACAGCAAATCAAGGCTTATATGAAAAAAAAAAACGAATTAGTTACCTCGATTGACGGATAAATCCGTCTGTAAATCTAGAATGTCTTTTTTTCTTCTATATAAAATAATAAAAATAACAATTGTTACTTACCAAGTGTAGGTAGTTCAATAAATTCATCGGGTTTATCGGAACCAACACCTGGTTCACGTGGTGGAAGTTGCATTAATAATTGATTTTTACGTTTTGAATGAATCTTATAATAAATAAATATATATATAATTTAATTTTCTCTCTTTTATATTTTTACTTCTTCAGATATTCGTTCGAGATTATTTAATGCTGTTCGATACATTTTTTTTGCTTGAGTTATTGCTTTTTGTACAGCTTCTATGCGAAGTTTTTGTTCCTAAAAAGAAAAAAAACAATAAAATAGTATTTGAATACTATATTGTTATATAGTATTCAAAATTAGTGTCAAATCATACCCGTAATTGATGTTCAGCATTTTCTTTTGCATCAAAATAAGGTCTAGAAAAGCAGAAAACAAAAAAAAATTATTGTAAAAATGTTTGTTATTTTATACTTCGATTTAATAATTGAGCTTTTTAATGATTTTTGAAGTGTTATACGTTGTTGTTCACATTCTTGATAAAGTTTAGATTTTTCTTCATGTGTATGTTCACTACGTGTTTTATCTTGTTCAGCTTGCATAACCTTAAGAATAAATTTAATAAAAAAACAAAAAACTAAAAAATTTATATTTTACTTTCATTGTTGCATGATTAACATATTCTTGCCATGCAGCATCAAATTCACGTTTATCTGCTTTTAATAATTTACTTTCAGCTAAACTTAATGTTTCTTTAGCTACACGATATAATTCAACAGAACGTTGATATTCTTGTGCAGCTTTTTGAGTTTCTGATTGTGCCTAATAAAAATTAAAAAAAAAATAAATAAATATTTATATATATATGATATTGTTTTGTTTTGTACTTCATCAGCTTGTTTACAAGCATCATAAAAAGGTCTTGCACGTTCTACACAACTGCCAAGTTTTTTTGCAAGTATAGCTAAACGTTGTTTACAATTAGAAAAACTTGTTTGAAATATTTGTTGACTTTCCTAATGAAATTCATTTGAAATTTTTATTTAAAAAATAAAAAAATTTTTTTATTTACATCTAATTGTGTTTCAAGATTATTTATTTCACTTGTTGCAGCATTTGCACGTTCTAATTCAATCTATTATATAAGAGAAAATAAAACTAATATTATATTAAAATAATTTTTATTATTATTTCACTTGTATTCGTGGATCAAGTGGTTCATCATTTATTTCATCAGATTTATCAACTAATTCATTTATTCGATTATCTTTAGTATAATGATCAGTATCATCTTTAGACTTTGATGAAAATGACATAATAAATAAACAACGTATTTTTAAAGATTTAACATGATCTAAAATAAAATGAATAAAACAATTTCATTTATAATGATAAATTAATATTCGTCTATAGTTTAGAAAATCAAAATACGAAATAAATAATTAAGCATTGTTGATCATTTGCGTCAGACTTAATAAATGGACCATGATCGACTGACTCATGATGAATAATATAAAAGTATGATATTTAAAATGACTTTCGTTTCTTTCTTATCTAATATTGATCAATATGGATATTTGATACCATCAAAAATAACTTCATTTCTTTCTTTCAAGGATTTTCTTGTCATATATTCATTAAAAAATACATGATAAAACATGAAGTAGATGACGCTGTAATTTTAATAATTTGAAATATTTTTATTTTAAAAAAAATATCATTGAAATATAACAAAAATACAAATTTTCATATTTTTGTTGAATAATTATAAAAAAACGTTTTCTAACATATTTAGATTCTCACTATGTATCCAATAGGTGGCATTAGCTGTAAGAATTTCTTATATGCTTCATACTTAAACATATATATCTCTATTTCACAAAAAAATGCAATATAATGATTGACGTACACAAACTTCGAAATCAATTAGGCTTACTGCGATATACTTTCTTTCACTAGTACCTTAAACAACAGTTAGTAAAAAACCTCAAATAATTCATATTATATATGTAAAAGTTGTAATGTAGGCGTTTGCGTGATTGATTACCTTAAGGAATTTGATAATTTATTGCATTTTAAGTTATTTTTGATTCTGTATGCTAGCATGATAATTGTGTTCGATGTTTTTGTGTATTTGTTATTCGAAAATAAATCATGTTATCCTTTATTACAAAGCAGATATTACGGTTAGCATTTCAAAAATTTCTTTTCTTCATTATCCTAAAAGGAAAGCTTGCTAAGGATATACATGATTATATGGAGAAAAAAAATGTAAAAAGAATGATATTAAATATATATGCGAAGAATGATGTAGGTTGAAAGTCCATGCGAGTATTAGTTGGATATGTATCATATCTATCTAATCTCATCGGATGCATATAAAATATAATCAAAAGAGATTAATTATGAATTAAACGAGATAGTATGAAGCATGTTTTGTCAAAAATAATATGATTTTTTATTTGATACCTCTTCGTTTTCTTTGATGATTTTCATCATGTTCTGCTTAAAAAATATGCGTGTTTCATAGAAAACGAAAAATATTTTTCATTTTTTTTTATGTATTATTTTTTGATCTTTTCGCCAAGATTTCTCTAATCGCGAAAATTATATTGATAGACTGAAAATCCTTTGTTGTTTTGTGTCATTGATGCTCGATTTTCAACATTTAGTGTAGATGAGTTACGATAGTTGATGAGTTGAACTACTTTGCCTAGTTCGATTCGGAAAAATTCTGAAAATTTTTTCTTCGTAAATTAGTGAAAGCTTGGTGTACAGTAGCGACTTGAATGACATACAGATTTCTAATTCTGACTCCGACTCAATCGGAATTTGATTTCAGAATCTCGCGTAGATCTCTACTTTTGGACCAGATTTTATTTACTTATCCTAATCGTTATAATCAAAAAATGTTTCGAGAATTTTCCTCGATTCCGATTCCCATTCTATCGGAGTTGCGTACAGGTGTCTATTTGATGGCTGCAACTATAACATCAAACAATGATGAAATAGCGGACATTTTTGGATTTTGACGAAAGCATGTCAACTTTTCATATTACATCAATTAACATGGGTGCTATTTTCTTTTTGACTGTGTTAAGTATGATAGCTGAAAGCTTCTGATGTTTCAAAAAGCTACTGACGCAATTCCGATTTCTACAGGGTTAAAACATGAAACACGATCGACCTGCTTCTCTATATCATAAATGATAAAATATTGTTGTGTCTATCATGCTTTGTAATCGAAAGAAAGTGTTGTTACAGCATCGGCTGTGGTATTTGGGAGGAAATAATCGAAATTTATGCCTATATATTTCAATATTCCTTTTAGATCTCGGTTTACAAAAATAAAATGAAAAACAACAAGTTTGGGAACTAATAAAATTGATCGGTTATTATTTTTCAGAATAATATAAATATTCTTAAAACTATAATCAATCAAAAGGCGAATAAACACGAACAAACGGCAGAGAAATAGAAAGATGACGAATCATCATATATATCACCTGATAAAGGACTTAAGAAAAGTTATCATTAGATGATGATGACGTACTTTTGTAGGCAAAAAAATATCTCTTTTGGTAGTATTATTTTCTACAACAATTCTATATGAAATTCTTAACATGTATTTTATTGAACGAATAATACATATAATATAAAGTATTTAAGCTTCTAATGAAACTGAAAAATAGTCATCCTATAGGTGCATAAAAAATTCCGAACGGAGAATGAGGTGTTTTTGACCCTTGCTTGGTAGATATCTTATTCAAATGTTATGGTTTAGGGATGAAAGGATGCTAAAGATCATCAGTTAGTTCAAACTTCCTATCAATCAGAATCAAGAAAAACTGAAGTATGTAAACAAATTATTCAATAAGATCTGTCAACTTAATATATCTTTAGATTCATCCAGCTAAAACTATTTGGAAAACCATTCATGATGAACAACAACTAAGATATGAAATTGCAATATTCAAAAATTGGTTATCCTTAAAATCATCATTCACAGATTATACTTTACAAGATTTGTCACGAACAAAGATTAATAAAGTATGTGCACAAGTATAGTTTTCGATAATAAACAAGCAATAGGAAATCTTGTCTTGGTTAATGGAATAAATACTTAAGATTCATCTATTTTTGATTTATCTACACAAACCTTGAATTTAGCCGAGCAATTAGCAGAAACTTTTAATCAAAACATTCTCGATGAGAAAAGAAAACTGTTAAACACCAGAGATAAAACTAAAGTTATCATCAACTTAAATAGTATTACCTATATTATTGAAAATCGTGCAACAAATTAAATTCAGTGTGCATATTAGAATACACAACAAAAACAAACACTAATTTTTTTTCATTTCTAAATGACATTATTCAAGTCTAATTCATTAACTAAATACATAGAAATACTATTTAGTTTTATTTGATACTGATTTCTTTATTCTATATACTCATTATGTAATCATTTTTATTTTACTTATTAGAGTTCTAATTCTGTGGTTGATGCATTATACATTAACCATTTCACTTTTGTTTCGGATTTCTTCTTTTATACTAACTAAGATAAAATTTGTCAAAGATCTACAATAACATACGTGTTAATCAATCTACACAACTCTTCTTTCAAGATTACTTTCAACAAAACAAATATCAAATAATTCCATGTGACTGTGAGTATTTTGTTAAATTTAATATATTAACCACTTTAATTGCTTAAAACATATGTTGGTATCAAAGTATACGTTGTTGTGAATATACAAAATAGTCAGATAGATAGTACTCCGTCTAAACCATCAGCACAATATAACGATCATGAATTCAAAATTGATCGGTTGTTGCCTAATGAACATATGGTAATCAATCAACCATTAGTACAATTCACTACTACGAATATGATTTCTATCCAAACAACATTAATTTCTAGCCTTTCAGTACAAAACTACATTCGTAGTAGAAAGGAAAAACAATGTCAGCGACGCCAATGACAACACCAAAGAGGACAAGAACGACAAAATAAAAATGGACGACAGTAAGAAGCACAACTGTGGCAGCAAAGGTAGCTTGAATATCAACACAAAAGAAATGAACGATACGAACAGTAGCGCCATCATCCATATAAAAAACGACAATCAATGCTCTACTTCGATATACACAGACGTATACATCGCTATGCAGAAGATCGATAAGAAGAACAATTGCATGAAATGGGAGGGCTTGCTGTTTTAGAACAATTAGCATTGATAAAGGACAACAGTGAACAAGAACAACAAATATTCTTAGAAGCAGAAAAATAGCTATGTCAAAATTATGAAGAATCAATAGAGTGAGAAAAGTATGAAGGTTCAACACACAATGAAATCGAATAAAATAGACAAATTGAAGCCGCAACAAAGATAAACAAAGGAGAGTAAAATCAGCGGAACAACGAAGAATTAGCTCAACATGAGCAATGGGAACATGTGGTATTTTTACTTCAACAATTAAGCCACACTTGAACATATTACTATAACTCTACATTTAGCAATTCATTTCTTCATCTGAATACTGAAACTTATTTATTCATGTAATTCATCGTTTAAATTGAAATTATTTTGATAACATAAAAATTTCTTTTTCTATTTAAGATAGACTTCACTTTTACAAAAATAAAATTCTAAATTTCATCATATCGACTAATTTTTCGTTGTCAACCATTGCACCCACTGGAAATCGCTACTCCGTCATCATTTTATCAGTAAATTTGAAATACTAGTAGTATTGTGGTAACTTGATTCACCCTCACTCCCTCAGATTCCTTTCGATAAAGTATTTTTCGACGAAAAGTATACATATCGTTGCAAGGGTACTACTATTTCCTGTTGTGTCATCTCTTTCATAGACCAATGAGAAAAAACTTTTCTTTATCTTAAACGTGTACAGAATGGTTGCAATTCGATAATACGACCAACATTAAAAACTTGAAACTGCCATATCTATGTTTTTGTTTAAAAAAGCAATATCAAACAGAAACAGATGGATTGAACTCACTTTCTAAAATTGATCGAGTTTTTATTTTAATGAGCAAATGGAAATATGATCTTAAAATTTAAGTCAGTGTTTTCTCATTTCACTCCAACACTGACACCTTCGCAACTGCCTGTTTCAACTTGCTGTCGTACGCAAGCAGCTGTCTCTTGAAACATAATACGTAACGAGTCTGTTTCATCAAGTATCTTGCTAGCTATATCAACTGCTTGATTGACAAATGTTAATGCTTCTTGAGGTCTATCTAATTTGAATAAGGTTACGCCAATATTATTCAATGTACGTGCTGTTTCTATATGAATTTCTGGCAATGATTCTAATTCGAGAATTCTTGCTTTTTGAAAATGATCTAAAGCTTCACGATATTGCCCTGTATTAAGAAAGACAGCACCCATTTCGTTATGAAGTTTTGCAGTATCTGGATGCGATGGTGGTAGAATTCGTTCGCGAATTTCTAATGCACGCTTGAATGAATCAATTGCTTGATCGTTTTCATCTTGATCAGATTGTACAAGGCCAAGAGAATGAAGATATTCAGCAAGTTCGATTTCATTCTCACCACTCAAAGCAATTGCTTTTTGGCAGTTTTCTTTTGCAACTTCATAAGCGCC
Source organism: Macrotrachela quadricornifera (assembly GCA_022393335.1). Taxonomy (NCBI): domain Eukaryota; kingdom Metazoa; phylum Rotifera; class Eurotatoria; order Philodinida; family Philodinidae; genus Macrotrachela; species Macrotrachela quadricornifera. The sequence continues at coordinate 403,489 of JAJEKB010021279.1, read as the reverse complement.
TATATCTCTAAAAAGAGCACCCAATTGTCGATAAACGATGGCTCTATTTGGATGATTAGGTGGCAATATATTCAATGCTTTATTGGAATAAGCAAGGGCCTGAATAGGTTTGTTCTGACGAAGATAGACTAAACCAAATCCATTAAATATATTTGATAGAGAGATCGGGTCTTTCTGTGAGCCATGATCAGCTTGTTTTTCTATAACCAAGGCAGATTCTAGATGATTTAGTGCAGCAGTGTAGTTTCCACTTTCAATATACATGTGTCCCAAATTGGCGTGACTGCTAACGAGTGAATGATGTCCAGGTGGAAGACAACGTTTCTGAATAGCGAGAGAACGCTCGAAACTAGCAATTGCGTCATTAACCCGGCCCAATCTATCATAGATATTACCAATATTTCCCTCAACTATACCACGAGTTGGATAATTTTCCGTTTTAAAAACAGAGTGACATAGAACTAGTGCTTGTTGATATTGTTCCAGTGCCTCCTGAAGCTTTCCTTGATTTTGGAAAATAGAGCCAAGATTACTTCGAGTAGTAATGAATAATTCATGGTCCGGATCCAGACAATTCTGTTGCAATTCGAGCACTTTCTTGAAGCCAATTTCTGCTCTTTCAGAATCACCCGAGTGATAATAGGTGGTTGCTATGTTACCATACGTAATAGCAACAAGATCTGAACGAGCAACTGCATCTTTAGCATATCTATTTAAAGCTTGGTCGTACAATTTCATGGCTTCTTGTATTCTATTCGTTCGATGAGCAATTTGGCCAAGATTATTCAACACAGTAGGTTGGTCAGGATGATCTTTGGGTAGCTCTTCACATAGCAAATTATAGTAATGTTCTGCAGCTGTCAGGTTATCCATTTGAAATAGAAGTGCAGCAAATGTGAGAAAAGAACTTGTTTCCCCGATTTGCAATTTCAAATGTTGGTAAAGATCATTTAATTCTTGTTCTTGTTGTTCATCCACTAGACGTAAAGTAACAAGCCATACTCGTCCCAAGTCATCAATAACTTCTTGGGCTAATTCGATACGAAAAACAGCGCCAATCAAAAAAAGAAATTCTTCTTCACCTGGAAATTGACTGTACTGACCAACATTGCTAAATGGTGCTGCAGCTACTGTTGTGTCAATATGGACTTCATAAAGAACTGAGATAAGCTCATCAGCCGTTTGATTAATGTCACCAGCAAAGCTTCGTGCTAATTTACGATCAAATCCAGTGGAAAGGAATGAATTCATCGAGAGAAGATGACCGACATTTTTTGTGATTTTATTCAATTCATCTAAATACCAGTCGCTTTGACTGCTGAGCGCTTTTTAGAAACCATTAATCAAAGAAAAATATTGTATGCTTCTGACTGTTTTTGGAACAAGTTTTTGAGCAAAAATAATGGTAAAGTCAATAGTTTGGCCGAATTGATCAATCGTTTATTCGATTTTTTTTTTATGTTGAAATTTTTCATTCTACACATTTAATAAGCAAATGATAGATAAAATAGCGATAAGTGAACTGGCCATTATTATTCAAACTTTGAGGGTGAGGGTGGCTGAGAGTGAGGATGAGTTTAAAAGAATAAAATACCACGATCCAAATATTATACCCTTTCCACTACAATTCCTACATATTCTGAAAATTTCAAATAACTTAGGCGTAATTGAGTTGACATCGGTTTTCGAGTTGAAATGGCTGAAGTTAGTTGTAGAACAAAGTTTAATGACCACACTTCTACTAACATTTATTCAAAAGAAAGAGATAGACAAAGCAAAAATCCTATCGAATTCATTGAAAATAATTTGCAACTACTATTATTACTTCTTTTATAGATTGAATAAGAGTATTGAAAGAAAATCTTGTTTAAATAAAATTTTAATTTATTAGTAAATAAATCATATTCAAAAGTGTTTATTTTCTTTTTAAATTTTATTAAAAAGTAACTATAATATTACACAACATGGTTTTTCAGCTTGATGACATTCTGGACAAAATCCATAGCCCGGTCCACGTGCAGTATAACATTGTAAACAAATTATTTTTTGACATCGATAGCATTTATGATCACCGACAACTGATGGATGATATGCACATGTTAATACATTAACATTCTGTGGTGTTGCTTGATAGGAATTTGCATTTTGAGTATCCATTATTTATTTAATAATTTTTCTAGTATGAACTGAGTTTCAACATGTTTCATATCGTATATATATATATAACACGAACTCATTGAAAGATAAGAACCAAAAAAAAATGATTCAATAATGTGTATGTGTTGTGCAATATGCACTACTTTTTTCGTTACTAAATGCTTCATGATATCTCAAGAGGATTATAGAAGGTTAAATCTGAATGAGTATAGATAGATATTTATAAGAGAAAAATACGAAACATAAACAATGATAATGTATAAGGAAGACATAATTTTCTTAAAACTTTATAATCTTGATAGATATTTGTAGGCACATATTATCATAACATATTTTTGAAGTTTATATTTATGATATTTCATATGATGATAATCACTAGATTATTGAATGCTATATTTCTTTTATAGACTAATATATTTTAGAATGTAAGATTTTCTTTTAATAAACTTTTATATAGTTGAAATGATTTTTAATTTATGTGGAAATAAAATTCATAATTGAGGAAAAATTCAGCATTGAATTGAATAATAGATTTTATTTTTATTTATTATCGACTAAATCTTTCTTGATTAATTAATCAATCCAAAAATATAGTGATATAATATTCGTTATTTCTATCGTATGAACAAGTGTTAATCATTTGTTTTTTACTTCATTTAAATAATTGGCACTATTGAGAGAAACGGTTTATCATAATTTTCTTTGTTTTCGTTCACTCATTGATCCTTCTTCTATGAGTACAAAACTAGAGCTTTCAATAGGAAGGAATGAAATTGTATGGAATAACTGTTCGAGTTCTACGAATTTCTTAAGGATGAAATTGACTGGCATAATTTTCTTATATGATCATTACTATTTTTCTCTGTGTTGTCATTTCGATTTCTTAATTGTCTATTTTCATTTTATATTTTTCGCATCAATCTTATGCGTTATTTTAAGAACAAAATAGTGGATCTAGAGTGGTTTTTTTCAATGGATATGATTTTTCGAATCGTTCTGATTCGCTACAGTTTTTACGAATAAATCTGATTTTCTTAATGTTCTCTCAAAAAAATTTCGACAAAAAAATTACCAAATTATCTGCCAAAGTTACAAAAAAAATGAATCTATTTCTTTTTTGAAAATTTAAGAAAATTAGGATTACGTGTAGTATATGATCTTTAATGTTACAATGTTATTGAATTTCAGCAAATAGAGATGGGCAAGTCGAGTCTATTTTTGACTTGAATTAAGTTAAGTCAACTCAAGCCACAAGTTACTTGATTTGACTCTTATAGAAGATCAAGCCGCAAATCAAGTCCAAAAATGTACATACATATAGACGTTAATACAGTTCAATTTTGATCTCGAATTTCAAATATGATGAAAAACTGGAAACTAAGACGCTTAGATATCTTCATTGAGCGAATCTACGTTGAAACAAAGTTAAAAATTTTAAAATCAGTAAAACAACTTTGTTCAGTTTTCATGGATTATCTCGTTCCTTAGTGAACTGAATTTAGGTGAATCAATGTCGGAGATATTAATGGTGATAAACAACTTGATTTAGTTGTCACTAGTAGTGCAGAACAAAATATTGGTGTGTTTTTTAGCTATAGCAATGGAAGTTTTGCAAGTCAAATGATAAAACCAATGAGAAACTCAGCTATTTCTTGGTCAGCTGCTATCGATGATTTTACTAATGACAATATATTAGACATAGTTGTCGTCAATCAAAACACTAGTAATTTAGATGTATTTATAGGATATGGTAATCGAACATTTACAGAGCATATAACATATTCGACGGGTAATATATCTTCATCAATATATGTGGTTGTTGACGATCTCAACAATGACAATATCTTAGATACAATTGTGGACAATATGGGCAGCGACATTATAGGTCTGTGTACAACGGCGACTAAAATCAACCGTGAATAAATAGGGACAAAATTTCAGGTTCAAATTCTCTAATATATTTTTTTCGATAGATACTCAGGAATGAGTGAAGAAGTCAGTTAAATGGCTATAAGTTTTGAAGGAAGAGCCATGAAGAAAAATCTCTTTAGTCTTCTTATCGGTTTTCGATAGTTCGGAAATCTTTTTTGAGTTTCTGAACTAAGGATTTTATATGTCATAACTATGGGTTTTCGGTAGTTCGGAAACCTGTGTCCGGAAACTCTTAACGAGTTTCCTAGAATACCGATTTTTTTTTAGAGTGCAAGTCTATCACATTGATTTCGAATTGATAATTATTGTAATAGGTATCGAAGCATCTGGTGATCAATTCTATCATAGTGATATTCAATTAATGAGCAGAAAACAGCTATCTAAGAATCTGGTGGCTGGATTCATTTTTGTGTGAGTCAAACACACAAGTTTATAATGCCTTGAACTGAATGGGACCAATGAAATAAAATGAATCTGTGACGATTCTAGCTCTATGCATTATGTTTTGAATCTGATGACCGAAATTCACTAAAGCCACGCGTGATATGCCGATAAGGTTTTTATTGCGTTTTTTCTTTGTAACACATATTGAGCTGATGATAATATTAGGATGTTATTAAAGGCTGAGAAAAATTCGAATTTTATCGGTTTGATATGTAAAAGAAGGTTATGCAAAAAATAGCGTTTAATATTGTTTTCACAAATATTGAATGTAGAAAGAATTTCTAAGCTTGATATTAGGTTTATACGCGTACAATTTATGAAATATATATTAGAGCAGTTGTTGATTGTTACTTAACTTACAATAAGTACCTATTTTAGGAGTCATAATTGTATGAAAACTATCTTCATTAGTCAGTTATTCTGTTGAAAAACATATTTAATAAGCGAAATTTAATAATAGTAGATATTTAATAATTTTAATTTTTGCTAAAGAGTTGGTGACGAGTTCCAGATATTTTAAAAAATAACTGGTCATCAGTTCGTTATGAAAGAGGGAAGTCCGTCATCAATTGAGAAAAAATCCCTAAATCAAAATCCCTAATCCGGATTAATTTTTGTTTTATCGTCCACAAATGTGGATTTGATTTAGGAATGCATTCTGAGTACCAGATTTAGGGTAAAGGATAACATACCCTTCCTTACACCTTCTAATTTTTTTCTTTGTGGTGCATTTCTGTATCTATTTATCAAGTAATTTATTAAATAAGAAAAGAGCTTTGAAGTTTAATATCCTTTGGATCAGCAGATGTTGATATCCAAACTGTATAAGAACCCAATGCAACTGTCCATCTCTGCATGACAACATTCCAATAAGAAATATCTCTTTGTGTTAATATTAAAGTTACTTGTTTTGATTCACCGGCTGCTAAATATACACGTTCGAATCCACGTAATACTTTAGGTGGTTCTTCCGCTTCTGCTGGAAAACCAATGTAAAGTTGTGGTACTTCCGAGCCATTGAGTTCACCAGTATTGGTAACAATGAACTTGATTTCGTAGACAGGTTCATAAATTCTAAACGCACCAATATTAGTATAAGATCGCATTCGACGTTGTCGATATTGTGATGCAGTAGTGCTTGTACCAGTAGATACATTGAATATAGCAAGATTAGAGAAAGAAAAAGTTGTGTACGATAAACCATAACCAAAATAAAATCGTGGTACAATGTTATTTCTATCAAAATGACGATAATCTAAAAATACCCCTTCAGTATAATTGGAATTAAATGTGTCAGTAATGTTTGTGCCATAATCACTATCATTTTTAGCAAGAGTAAAAACTAATTTGCCTCCTGGATTATAATCACCAAAGAGGACATTGACAATTGCTGGCCCATATTCTGGTCCAGGTAAACCTGCCCAAATTGCACCTTTTACATTTGGATGATCAATCCATGCTTCTAGATTAAGTTGTGAAACACTATTTACAATAACAATAGTATTATTACAATGAGAAGCAACTGTTTGAACAAGTTTGTCACCATCATTAAATGCATGAAGATTGGGTCGGTCGTATGATTCAGTTGACCAAGCATTGATAAAAACGAGACATTTAGCATTACTAGAACCACGAAGATTAAATGAGTTGTTAATGGCAGCGTAATCAGTTTGGTTGATAACATATTGAATTTGAAGATGAGAATCTCGAGCTTTCATTAAGAGTGAAGAAAGTGGATCAATAGTATATGCCGGTCTAGCGTAACCTGAACCACCACCTTGATACAATGCACCATCGAATCCGCCACCACTATACAATCCAATAATGAGATTTCCATTAGATCCCAATGGAGCTCCCAATTCAGTGAGACTATCACTAAATCGACCAGCAGCTGATCCATAAACCGAATAATATTTATCTTTGTTTACATTAAATGGTAAAACATTGTTGGTATTTTTAAGTAAAATCATGCCAGCAGTACCAACTTGTTGACTAATCTTATAATTATCATTAGTAGCATCGTGATCGAAATCTAATGATGGATATCCTTCATCTTGTCTAAGTAAAAAATAAGGTGTAAGAATACGAATAACCATGTCATTAATTCTTGTTTCCTCAATTAATCCATTTTTCACAGCTTGTTCAAGAGAATAGCCTAAAAGTCCGTCACCACCGGGCATTTCTATATCTAATCCTGCCACAACAGATTGAATGCCAGTTTTTGCACCATACCAATCAGAGACAAGGTAACCATGAAATTCGAGTTCTCCTTTTAGAATTCCATTTAATAGTTTATTATGTTGACAAGCTGGTGTGCCATTAACTTGATTGTATGAACACATCACAGAACCAGCACCAGCAGCAACACTGTCAACAAATGGCCAAAGATAGATTTCATGTATTGTTTTATCATCAACGTTGGATGAATAACCTAAGTAACTACTACCGTTTAGTGTATTAGTAGCATTAGGTATGAACAAAAAACGATTAGTTTCTTGTTCATTACAAATGAAATGTTTGGCAGTAGTAATAACACCTTGATCCTGAATTCCCTGAATATAATAAAATGAATTCTCGCCAGAAAGATACGGATCAGCACCAAATCCTTCCCAATTACGACCACTAAGCGCATTACGATCCATATTCATCATAGGACCTAAAACAATGTTAATACCCTTGCTTCGAAATTCCTTTCCAATAGCAACAGCAACTTCATAGAAAAGACTTTGATCCCAAGTAGCTGCAATTTGTATAGCAGGTGGAAAAGCAGTTGAAAATAGAGCACGACTATTAACACCTCGTGGAGTGTCTTGTAAACATAGACCATTAAAATTAAGACGTGGAATGGATAAAATATTACCACTGCATAAACCTGTAACACCTGCGGTCATATTACATTTTTCTTCTAATGTCATTCTTCCAACAAATGTTCTCGCTGAAGCAATGGCTTCATCCCACGTTCTGCTTGATGATGAGTTTGTCGTTGCCGTTGCCGTTGTTGGTGCCGTTGGCACTGTCGTTGCACTGGTTGGTGTAGTTATACATGCTAAAAAAAATAAATCGAAAATAAAATTAATTTAAAAGAACGATTATCATTTATTACATATTGTACTATTTGTAATTTCTCCTGACATTGAAACAACAATACAGAAAGGTCCAAAGAATGATGTGCCTAAAGTAAGCCGTGTACCGATAACAGTATTTGTGACTGGGTTATAAGAAATAAGACTAGTAGCAATTTGGCTAATAAATTGAGCATTAGGAAAAAAATTCCAAGTGGTACCTACAGGCAAATAAATTCCACTGGTACCAGTAGAAAGGACTTGAAGTTTACCATCACTATACACATTTATAGTCGATGAATATGAGAACATAAATTTGTTATTGATAGATGAACCTAAAACTAATGTACCATAGACATCAATTCTATGAATATTCAATTCTATTCCAAGTCTCGATATAGTGACAGTAATGCCAGATGAAATAGCGACAGAACAGTTGCCAAAAGGAACAATTCTTTCAGTCCAGATCGATGGATTACTAAATTCACCGGATCTAATAGCAACATATTGACCAGATATGGTTGGTTCACCAGCAAAACCATCAGGTACTTTATAATAATAAAAACATTATATAGAAAATATTTCTCTGTATTATTTGTACTTACTCGTAGTTAAAAAGGCAACAAATGTAAGTGTACTTATTTGTGATAACTGATCAGAGTCTCTACTATTTATAATGAATGATACGTTTGGAATGATTACAATTTGGCTTGCGACAGTTCTGATATGTTCTTGACGTCTATTAATACATACAGAGCTGACACATAGTGCTGTGGATTTAGCTTGACATTCCAGAAGAAAGTTGGTTCTTATCTCACGTTTATGAAGATGGGAATGTCTAAAAATAAAAGAAACAAGTGAAAAAAATTTCATATAATAAATGTGAAAAATATGTTTTGATTCACTATAATATTACATACATATTGCGTTTTCGTCGTTGAACTGCCGTTTGAACTCGTACTGATCTAACAGTCAATCCATTATTTAATCCGAGAGCTTGATTCATCTATGAAAAGAAAAAACAACAACAAAATAGAATATAAATGAAACAAATAATCTTTTCTGTACATACACGTGTTTCAATCTGCGCAAGATTACTAGCGTTACCGGTAAAACCTGATGTTCCATTGGCACTTGTTGAATACAGTAAATAGAATGTGTTATGACCTATAAGCAAACGAGAATATCACAATAACTGAATATATTATATTATTGTGTACAGAAAAATTTACCATTATTTGTTTGCACATCTTTTGTTGACAAATAGACAGGTATCAATGCCAACACAATAGTGCTTGCAAGTAAAAAACATATCAAACCTAAGCAAAAGATGCTTCCCAATTGCCATATGTTCCTACAATAGAATAATATTTAATTATCAATGGTTTTAAAAATAAAATACTATACATTCTTTCAGTTGCAATAGTGGTTGGTGCAAGTTCATATGGTGGTGCATACATATTTATCTTCTCCAACTATACGCCAACAATATTGTATCTCGCGAAGAGAATCACTTGATATGTTTGAATATATCGCTATTTATATATCTTCTTTCTTGTAGACAAATAAATAAAAATATATCTAATAATATCTCTTTATTCATGCATGAATAGCAAAAATAGAAGGACGTACACAATCATGGCCTATCATCGATATTCTAAAGTGATGATTTGATAATATTTTTTACTAGATATGCCTAGATTTTTTCCAAGGACATTTTTACGAAACTATCATTGCAAAAATCATTTCTGTTCTTTCATCATTTTTATATCAAATAAAGGACTATACATATACTTATTGATTATTAAATAACAACAGCATTATTTCCATTATAATATGAAACATCACTTTGAGAGAGAAAAATCAAATATGAGACTTATTTCAAATAAAAAAAAATTCACATGAAATAGTATTTAAAGCGTGCTGTTTTATATATTATATCGATCCTTTACTTTCTCATATAGTATATTATCATCAGAAAATCATTGTTGCCATGCAAGTTTATGATTATCAGTAAAATATATTAGAATGTACTTTTAAAGCAAAGTCAACATAGACATATTATATATATTGTTTCCAATCACTATTAAACGAGCACTTATACCTGTATATACCAGATTGAAATACAGGTAACCATTATTCAGTGGTACTGAAAACATTAACCTCATTAAACATAGAAATTAATCTGACAGATGAATAAACAATGGATAGATTATTTCAATCTAGCTTGAATTTGTTTTTTATACAATCAAATGCCATTTCTTGGTTATTAATAATAATAACAAAAAGTATTATATCATTTCTTAAAATATTTACAATAAGTTTTTATATCATATGATAAGAAAATATACTATATGAATAAAATGATGATCCTTTGACGTTTATGCAAACTATTCTTAGACTCGTTTCATTGATTCTTTTTAATCAAAAAGTTAATATTATTGCTATTAATAACCAAAAAAGTAACAAGAACCTTCTGACCTCTAATTTTGATGAAGTTATAACTTCGTCGAGTGCTGTAACTTCGATACGACATATATGTAGTTAATTAAAATGTTTAAAAGCGTCATTTTTAACAAATGTATCTCATATATTATTATTATCCTCTCTTTTCGATTGAAATATTTTCTAACGTAAATCGATCGATGTAAAGAAAATATTTTGCTTATCAAATACATAATTCATGGAGATCATTTATCTATTCTCAATTTATTTCACATTCAAACACATTCACTTTTTCAGACTTTTGCACAAGTATATTATGATGGATTATTTAATCATTAAGTTTCCTCTCATGTAGAACAAGGACTTACATACACATTTGTCCTTGTGTTAAGGTATTCTTCTTTGAAAAAGTACAACATATATCCTTTCCCACCCTCAAATATAAATAAATTAATATATCAAAACATATATTCACGAAAAAGATATTAAATAGAAAAACATATATTTGATAAATTATACACACCATAATCAGAGGAAATCATTATTAAAACAAAACGTTTGTTTATCTATTTATTAGTTTATAGAAAAATAATAGTTGCTTTATTTTGGTAAGAAATACATGGTGAAAATTAAATAACAACATCAAAATAAAGTAGATAATATAATTAAATTCTATTTCAGCATTTTTTCTTTTTGCTTTTTACTTGACACATTTTTCATCGTTTTTCCAAATATTAACAATAAACAAATCATCAAGAAGAAAACCTTGAGTTACGCTTGAATAGATATCGCACACTTATATGAAATACACGTATTAGTTTTCTCTTTATTTCTATCATATATATCAGTCGTACTTTATGAAATGTGTTTGACTATTCGTGAATCATAATCGTATCGTATAGATTACAAAAGAAGGAATCAAATCTTTTTTGTATACCTGTACGAATAAACGTCTTAGTTTTTTTGTTTTACCTATGTGAAACAAACATTTATGTTAAAATAATTTCTCTTCCTAATATATGATATGATATAGAATTATTTTAATTAATTCAATTAAACCGGTTATTATATTATTTTGTACGAGTTTATTTTAAAAATAACTTAAAAATTTTTTACAATTAAATATTAAAATAAATAATACAAATATAAATATTATAGCTTTATTTAGTTAGTGAAGTGTGTGCCACATCCCCACCTACGTTGTCATAGACGAACATCGTCTCTTTGGTAGTAAAAAGACCATATAGATGTTACAATGTTGATGTACACACACATTAGTAAGAGAAGACATTGCAGAGGATAACTGTAGAGACAATATTGTACATATTAATTCCACTAGCAGATTGTTTTATTATCAAGAAGCTTGTATCCACCACGAATGCCCTTGCATTTTTATGAACCTTGAAACACATCTGTATGTTCAATGTGGTAAGTGGAATTAAAGGTCTTTTCATTTGTTTTTTTTTACACATCTAATAATGTTATTTCAATAGAATAATGGATCGAAAGATTTATCAATTGAAATAATATTCTTAAAACGTATTACACAATATGTACTACTGTTATTTGTCATCGGATGCCATCAATTAATATCAATACGTATGCAGAATTTTATTATTTGATAAAACTGTTTTCTTCCTTTATGAAATATTACATTTTGATTTGACTATGTATTGAGGAGCTTGTTAATTTAATATTTTAATTTCTTAAAATCAAAAATTAACTTTATTTTATTAAAGAAAAAAATATTACTTAACAATTGAAATAAAAAACAAAGAAAAAAGTTAATACACATGAAAAACGTTCATTGACGACGACGATCGCGTGATTTTGCCATGATAATTATTTTTCTTGTCTTTAGTTCATCCTCAGTTGCTTCTATTTTAATTTTCTCGCCACCAGTAATGTGTACAATAAGATCATTCAGTTGTTCTCTAAGTTCTTCGATATCCTAAAGCAGAGCAACTACTATACTAATACAAACAAAACGAGAAAATATTTTCCTACCTTATTCTTCTCTTTCATTTCATTTGTTAATTGCTGTTGATTATCGAGTAATTGCTTGTTGATGAATTTTTCTTCATCAAAGTCAGCTGGTAATTTACTTAATTTTTGTCGAGTTTTGTTTAAATCCTTAACCAATTGCTGATTTGCTATTCTTTCATTAGCCAACACTTTAAAAAAAAAGGGTTCCCAAAAATACCCAAACGAGCTCGGAAACCTTCTCGAAAACCCAAAAGGGTTGGCGAAAAGGTTTCCAATCTTTTCATGGGTTTTTGAAAGTACCTTTTAGGTTTCCGAATATTCGCAAACCGTTGAGTTTTCTAGAATACTAAATTCGATGCTCCAAAGGTATTCTGGAATATCCTTTTTTCGTATTGAAAACCCTATTACCATCTTCGGAAACCATCTAGGTATTCTAGGAAACCCATCTTGCAAAATAAATTGATTTAGAACCCGAAACAGTATCCGAAAATACCTTTTTTGGTTTTCGAAATATTCTATCGGAAACCAATATAGGTTTAAACCTATATTGGTTTCCGAAGTTTCTGTATCTCAAAAAGGTATAGTGAAAAGCCCACATTGGCTTCCGAGGTTAAGGAAATCTTTGCAAAGGTTTTCACTATAAGTTAACCTAGTGAACACTGTTCCGGAAAAACTACTTGATGCTGGAATGATAGTCCTGAAGAAATACAAAATGTGTTTCAAATAATTCAAGCAGTACCAATGTCAATTGATCCGCAAATCAGTCATAAAAGAAAGGCAGATCAGCTAATTGATGAACAGGCATCACATTATGAAAATCCTCCATCAATAAAAAAACCAACTCGATCAACTCGTCGCAAATCATAATTAAAATGAAAAAAGCAAAAAGACGAATGAACAAAACTTGTTTAATCCTCCTCTCTATTTCGTGTTATAATGAAGGATTTTCTTTTTCATTCTTTACTCCAAAAAATATTTTCATCTCCTTCTTTTTTATGTCCTTTTTAATTTCTTTATTTATAGGGAGGATTTATTCTAATTGTAGTCTTTCGATAGTAGCCAATCATAAAACCATAACTATTCTTTATTATAGCACATTTTCCATTTAACAAACGTTCTTTTCTACTCGTCATTTCTTTTAATAAAAACTTCGCTTTCCCATATAACAAACTTTCTGAAATACTATAATCTACAAGTTTCACCAAAACAATATTTTGGCTTCCTATTATCGCGATATCCATAATAAGTAATATATTTTAGAATTGAAAACAAAATTCATATACTACTTCTTTTATTTCAGATTAGATTTTCTTCCAAAGATATTTATGCACTTGGTAAGTTATATAAATCAGAAATTAAAAATAATAAATCTTCTTCTTTTTTATTTAGGATTTGATTTTCGTTGAAAGATATTTATGCACTTCGTAAGTTATATAAATCAGAAATGAAATATAATTCTTCTTCTTCTTTTTTACTTAGGATTTGGTTTTCGTTGAAAGATATTTATGCACTTCGTAAGTTATATAAATCAGAAATGAAATATAATTATTCTTCTTCTTTTTTATTTAGGATTATATTTTCTTCCAAAGATATTCATTCACTTGATAAGTTATAGATTTTAAATTCATAATTATGAGTTTATTTTCATTTATTTTAGTGCTTGTTATGGAATTTCGCAAATCTTTAGGCGAGACAACCAGCTATAGGTAGTATGTTATATGTAGGTGAAGGTGTGAGTGTGATGCTATAGTTCGCAAGGCGCATCACCTAAACTAGATATTTCAGCTTAGAAATCTTTACTGAGTTTCTCAGCTGGATATTTAGTATTTTATAGGTGCTGGTTTATACGAGTTTTCGGTAGTTTGGAAACCTTTTTTGAGTTTCCGAACTGAGGGTTGTCTATGGCATAGCTAAGGGTTTTTGATGGGTTTCGAATAGTTCGAAAACCCATGTCCGGAATAGTAACAAACTCGGAAACTCTTATTGAGTATCCGAGAATACTAATTTTTTTTTAGAGTGAAATGATCTTTAATTTCATTTATCTCTTTGCTTTGTTCTTCTTTTTCTTGTAATAAACTAGCGATTTTCCATCACGTAATTCATCAAGATGTTTGCTTAAATTAACGTTCATTGATTTTGATTTTGTATAAATTTTTTTATTGTCCTAAAATTTTAATAATAATACTTCTAAAAGAAAAGAAAAGTTCTTACATTCATATTTGAGATGCGATCCTCAAATATTGAACTAATTATTTTTGTACATTTTTATCTTCAGTAACATTTTAAGCACATAAATCGAGCGAAAGATTGAGTATTTTTTTTTCCTTCAACGTCATTCCATTACAATGTTCGGTTAGTATGAAGTGACTAAAAATAAGCATTATACGTTTTAAGAAATAAATGAAATTATTCTTTACCTAAAAAAATGATCTTTGTGCATATGGTCACAAAGTACCAAGTTACATGATAAACAAATACACAGATTCTAAAAAACAGAGAATTAAATAAACAACAAATTTTAGTTCAATTTTACTTCATCAATTCCACATTCCATACATTTTGGTAAATCAATACTATTATTAAACATAATTGGAAACAATGTTGTATTTACTCTCAACAAAAAATATAGTCGAATCTAAATCGTGATACGAGATAATAAAAAAATGATGTTTTATTAGGTGAATGATAAATTTAACATCCAAATAATCTTTGAATTGAATAATCTAATTTGATGAAACGACAACAGGGAATATATTGGATTCAAATCAATAAAACTGAACAAATCAAATAAATAAGATTTAAGTGAAAGAATGGAAAGGATAGTAAACATGAAGTATCATATTTGTTGAATATCAGTAGAGAAGGAGAAGGAAAATAGTCTAAGAAAAAGAAAGAGCGTGCTTGTTCAGACGAAAAGAAAAATGGCATAAACATATATGACGAAAATTGTGGTTGTCAGCATTGCAACACATATACATTTTAATTTTTTGTTATCCTCTTAGCGAGAAAACAGACAGACAGATTCTAACCTCATTTAATTGTAATCATGAATAGTCTGTCATTTATGACACATGAAGAGTCAGAGTGAGTAGAAAAGAGAATGGTTATAAAATGCTGTTTTATATTTAGCTGATCCTGTGAGTTCTCTCATATTTCGTGGTAGAATCTGGTGAGGTCTTCTCGAATCCATCCATTGGAATTCGTCGGATTCCAGATTACGAGATTCTGAGCTCAACCAGATAGAATAAAGTCGACATCCGTCTATTTCCGACATAATCGGACAAGATTTAGTGATCGGAAGTCTTGGTCTGGATAATGTTACTTTCTGTATATGTTTAACTCATTTTCCTGAAGCATTATGTGTCTCTAGTATTTATAGTTTAATAGAATTATTTTTTTTTGTCTTTAAAGTTGATAGTTCAAGATTCTGTTATAGAAGAAGCTTTTGTTCTTTTGTTACAAATGTTCGAGCAAAACGCGTATCCCTCAATTGTCTACAAGCAATTTTCGTAGACTCGTAAATTTCTTGTTGGCAGCATGATGAATTACGATACAATGTTATTGATTGCACAAACTTTATATAAATAAACATTGTTTCTAAAATTGATTATTTGACCACGTAGAAAGTTCCATTTTATACATTGTTGCAAGTATTAATAAAAAAAGAAAAAGTACATTAAAAAATGTTGATTTCTATTCATCTCAGAGGTGCATGATATGATCAAATTGGTCAGCTTTTGTTCTAAATGATGATCACGAGTTTTTGGAAAACAAATTTCCAAAACTAATAACGGATATTAATTTAAAAAATCGATACTGGAATCAATTAGCATTCTACTGAAAAACCTTGATATTGACCAATTAATCATCTTAAATTTTATTGCTTTTTAAATGTTCAACTAAGAAGAATTGAGTGGTGATATTTGTTTTCTACTTTAAACCGAGTTTATGTTGAAAAGACAAGATCTGAAGAAAAACTGAAAAGTTTCTTTTCAATATTTAACGGTTTATATTGACTAAATCACAAAATTATTCTCTAAAAATTCATGATTATATTATAACTAATCATAAATACCACTACTCAACTAAGCTTAAGCAAATGTCTCAAATTCAATATAATTTATAATGGCCAGTTGTCTAATTTCAAAGGTTTTAATAGAATACTGTCGAAATTAATATTTATTATTAGTTTGAGCAATTTTCTTCAAAAACTCATAGTTGAAATCTACAACAAAAATGAGCTAGTTTATCCATTTCGTAATCAAACTTATTTAATACTTTTTCATTTTCTCTCCTACTTTTTTTTGTTATTGTTGTTCTATGTACTACCACATACTTATTATCTATCAAATATCAAAATACATTAACTCAATTGTATTTCTTTTATGCATAATTATTCCGAAGTTGTTAACAAAAAAGATCCCTTTACTTTTATTTGCTGAGAACAAAAATCATGTACAATTGTGCATGAATGAAAAATTTGTTTGTTAGTAGAAAGTATTGTTCAATTAGTAACATGTGATTATATATATATTGAAGTGATATTAAAAAAAAAAAGAAGACTTCTGAACAGAATAAATACTACAATTGAAATAAAGTCTAACGATGAGGTAATGATTGATTTAGTACACCTGGTTGAACATGATCATGAACATGAACATGATCAAAATGAAAGTTTTTCTCTCCGTGAACACCGGCCATATGTTCTCGAAATCTAAATCAAAAATAAAATAAAATCAATTAAAATATTAAAAAAATATATATATCATACTTATCAAAACAAACTTGTGACATATCTCGAACTGATGATCCAGTATGAACCATTTTATAAAGAGACTAAAATTAATTTTAAAATAAAAATATTAAATCTTTTTTTTTCATGTATAAAATAATAAATAATTACAAGAAAGATAAGAATGTGTACTAGAATAAAATAAATAACAAAAAATGTTCGACTTTGATGTGATGATAATATAAAACGACCAAAATTTAAAGCAAATTTTTCATGTAATTTAAGTGATTCATATTTTTTTTGTTTTTCCTTTTAATAAATTACAAAATGAAATTATATATATATATATAAATAATAAAATTTTTTTCATACTTGTTTAGTAAAATTAGTAAATGGATCTAATGTTTCCTCATATCGATGTGAATAACGATCAATAGATTCATCTGCCCCACGTGTTGTCTATTAAATATATTTTATACAGAAAGAAATAATTCAAAAATTAACATACAGGATAATTCTGAATAAATTTTATTTTTTCATATAATTTAATGTTGTCTGAACGAAGTTCATCCATTTGATTTTGAAATATACCAATTTGTTGTTTTAATGATACATTTTCCTAAAAAAATAAATATTATTTAAACATATAAATCTATAATTTATTCAAGATAGATCATGTTCTTATTAGTTTTAATTTTAATTTTTTTTTTCTGTAATTTATTAATTTAAAAAAAAATTAATATCAATTGTTATCGTATTCTGGATTTGTGATATTATTTCAAAACGCTCTTTACGAGTGTCTTGAACTGGAGGCTTTTGTTTTAGTGTAAAGATAATCGAATACTTTAATACTATTACCTATTCGATATTGCATTTTGTTCGACTTTTTGCAAGCATATGTCGTATATTCAAAAGGAATTCATGACTAGCAAACAAAATTTATATATTTTGTTTATCATGTAATTCAACCAATCTTTCTCAAAAAACCTCTATTGTTTTAAAAGAATCTGGTATTATTTCTGTCTGTCTATAAACAAGTATTAAATATGACTTCCAACTAGGCCTTAGAAGGTTATACAGATCATCTTGAAATAGTCTTAATAATTGTATAGAGACCATCTCTAGATATACGTTGAACAATTCTAGACGGCATCCTTATGTAGCTCATGAATCTCGGATCAATCAATTTCTAAAACTGAACTATTAAAATAGTGTTTTTAATAGAAGTTGAATAGCTCTTTTGCTCATTCAATCTGAGCTTATTATTTGTAACTGATCTACTCAAAATGGTATACGGATAGTCGAGTCTCCCAAAATGTCAGCTCTCGACATTTGAGCCTTTTTCTTCACTCTTCAATTAATCCATATTCGGCCTCATTGCACTTTCATATACACTCTCAATTCGTCTCTGATTGCTCTCGTTCTTATTGCCTCCTCTATGAAATTTCGTTGAAAATTAGGAACCAATTTCCTTAATCAGAGACTAACCGAGTGGATCTTCACCTTCGCTCTCATCCTCAAATTATAGAAAGCAAATAACTTATATTGAAAAAAAGAATAATAATAAATAAATTACATTTTCTAATTCAACATTGCGAATACGAAATCGTTCTCTTTGACTTATAACAATTGCCGTTAATGCTTCATCTGATGTTGACGCTTCTCTTTGTGGAGTATATGATGATGATTCTTTAAATGATGTTGTAGATGTAGATGATTGATTTAATACATCTTTAATTATTCCAGTTTCATTTATATTACTATCGCTTGTTTGTCCCTAAATATTCAAAAAAAACTCTGTAAATTAAAACAACTAGAATAAAAAAATCAACTTCAGGTCCTCGTCGAAATAATTCTGTAACACCACCAACACTTAATAAATCTTTTTCAAGTTGAATATTTAATTGTTTTAATTCATTATTTGCATTTTCAACTTCTCGATAGCGTTTTTCAAGTTCATGAAATCGTTCTAAATAAATCAATATTTAGTATTATATTTACATAAATACAAACATAAAATTAAAGAAATAGATAGAAAAAATAATAACTATATCATCATTACTCTATAGATGATATTCTCTTTCTCTCTCTGCCCTGCAAGACCTATAATAAATAAATTGAAAACATATTCATTATAATAAATAAAAAAAGAAATAGAAAATTTTATTAATATTAAAACAAAACAAACAAATCACATAGATATATACATATATAATTATTTCACACATACAAAATTTTTTTTTTCATAGAAATTCTTTTTTAAAAAAAAAACAAAATTAATTGATCACATAAATATTAATACTTTTTT
>JAJEKB010021279.1:295710-329423 GCA_022393335.1 Macrotrachela quadricornifera | reverse complement strand
GCGAGGGGATGAATCCTCGTGAGGCTTTTCATACCTCATTGAGGTCTACCTATCGCCAAAAGATCGGACCTAAAGGGCTTAAACATCTGGGATGTTCCCTCGTCAGTTCAAAAGATTCTTTACTAAACATTCAATTACATCAATGTCTATTATACCTATAATCCATGATGAAAATGAATTTTTAATTTTACGTCAAAAACTAATAGGTGACCCTACAGTTAATGAACATCGACGAGCAGCAGCTATTGCCAAAACTACGGATTATAACAATATTCCTCCGAACATCGATCCTTTGATTAAAACAAAATTAATGAAAAGACGAAAAAGTGCCAATTCTATTATTCTTCATTATACACATGAAAAACGTTTTTCACATTATAAACGAACATTTCATTAAATTTGGAATGATACGTTTCGTAATACACCCATCCAAACAACCCAACTTATTGTTGGTAATCGAAACAATCCAAATATCAGCAATGATCTTGTTCGTCGAAATCCGTTCAACAAAAAAATCAAAAATAATATGAATTGATTTAGTTTTTTCATGTATTGACTTTAATCTATTCTACTTCGCACCTCATTTGTTTTCTGTTACGCTCATAATTTCACATTTCGACAATGAATATTTCTTTTCTATCACGAATCGTAATAAATCATTTATATAAATTCAATTCTATGCCACCATCAATAAAATCAACTCATATATTTCTAGCGATAACGCTTCAGGCATCTAAAATCAAAACAAATATCCCATGATGCACGACTGTCTGTTCTCCTCCACTTATAAATATTCGACGAAACGATCCCATTTCCGATAACAAACAAACAGGTAAGCTTACTATTATCCATAACTGAACGTATCTTCTTTTCCACTAACCATAAATCAATTTCTAGATTGAACTCTTTGGGGACATGAAATTTGGATTTTGGCATACCGAGACTCACCCTCACCTTCAATTATTATCTTGCTGATAAGCAAAGAACATTCGTTGAATATATTTTGAACATCGATAACATTGTTCAGTTTTACGCGCAAACATCCATAAATGTTCTCGCATTGCATTTTCTGTTGATATATCTTCATGACAAAATGGACATTGATGATTATCACTCATCCGATAATATACAAATCTACAAAATTTTTCTTCTCAACAATTCGTAATTAATCTAGATGTAATATGTATTCGTTTCATATTCTTGTTGACTTATTTCGACACCAATTAAAATATTTATTTGCTTTCGTTTATTCGATTCTGACAGAGATCACTCATTCACATTTAACAAAACGTTTTTTTTTCGATGAATATATTATTTGATGAAATCATTGACTAACAAAATACTATCGTTCGAAAATGCAAGTTAATTAGAGTTGATTAGCTTGACGTTTCATAATAAAATCATGATCTTTCCGTTCTCCAACTGGGAATTCAGCTTCTCCAACTTTAATAAAACCATAATGTGTATAAAATCGTTGTGCTTTGAAGTTTCCTGACCATACATTGAGCCATATAGGTCTGTGTGGATGATGTTCTTCTAACCAAGGTAAAATGATATTCATTAATTCTCTCCCAAATCCATGAGATTGATAATCACGTCGAACAAAGAAACAATTAATTTCTCCATCAACATTTGAACAAAGATCATCATGAGGAATATCCTTTTGATCAGCAGGACCAGCAACAGCATAAGCGATAAGTTCACCATTAGTTTTATCTTCTATGACCCATACAGCTCGACTTTGATCAAGGATTTGTTGAGAAAACCATTCTGGACTAGGAGATGAAGACGAATTGGGATCTTTTTCCGGATAATTTATACCGAAATGTTCCACAAATGTTTCACGATATGTTTGTTCACAAAGTTTTGTTAATGAGTCAACATCATTCATATCAGCACGACGAAGAACAAACTTATTTTCCATTTAATAAATTCAAATTCGAAAGAATACAAATGTTTACTGCACTTTCTCTTCTTCTTCTTCTTCTTGATCTTTTCGTAACAAGTGAGTCTTATCTTTTCGATGAAGACACATGGTAACAATCTAATCAAACAAACGAATCTTTTTTTTCTCACCGTTAAATATAAAAAGAACTCTTCCAGCAAATTCTGTGTTACTCTTCGAGATTATTATCGTATTTTTTTATATGGTACATGTAGATATAAAGTGAAATGAAAAAGAAAGTATTTAATTGAAATTGATTGATTAACTATTTGCAAACATTCAGTAAAACAGATAATTCTTTTGAATCTTTGTCAGCAGTTGCAGAATACTGACCAAGCAGAATTCAGAATTCTACTGTATGAACCGAATTCTGTGGAACAAAATTCTAGATTCATCACGAAACACAATATCAGACCCAAACCCTCGTATATAAAGTGCCATTCATCGAATATAAAGATGCCCTTCCTTTCGTTTACTTACCTATTACTAGCGTATGATTAGCTACAACATTAACACCAACTTCTGCTTCTTGATAATGAACTCATAGTAGTTTCAAACGTCAAATGTTATCTAAAAGAAAGTACTCATCAATAAAAATAGTTTAGTTGTCTGAGAGATTTATCTTTTGATCAAGAGCAGAATTCCTACGACATCCATCACTACAATCATCAAACCTAAAGATTTTCTATAAATTCAAATGAAAGTTAATATTTTATTTTGATAGAATGAATACAGATACTATGGAAAGATTAACTAGAGAAATAGATAAATCATTTCCTAATTTCATAAGGGCAATGAAAACATTCTATTCAAAATAATAAAATCCTAATGCTTTGGCCGAGTGTCTAAGAATTTCATTGTTCTATGTTGTGACACCTATCTCTCATCAATATAGAATTACTTGATGAGAATTCGCAAAATTAATATTATTAATTAATTAAAAATCCATAAAGCTAACCTCAGATTCAGATTCTCCGACCCCCGGAAAGAATAGGTGATTATCTTGTCTATTTGAATCATTTGTATTCATTTTATCAAAATAATAATAATAATGATAACCATTGCACAGGAGTATAAATTTCCAAAATCTATCTAGAAAGAATAACAAGAAGAGAGAAATGACACAAAGATTAGCTACTAATTTACTGAAATAGACTGAGTTTTGAATTTGTAAATGTATTGCAGTACATAAATGCAAGATAATTGAAAAATATGCCATATGATAGAAGATTTTGTGCACTATCAAATTATATGATTTCTAATATAATCGTTATTTCTTCAAGTACGAAAATTTTTCTAAAGAACGTAAGACAATAACGAAAATATACAGATTGTTGGTTTTTGTCAATAATATTAAATTCATTATTTAAAAATTTTACTTCGATAAAATAATTACAATAAACTAAGTAAATATATGTATTTACTTTAAAAGAAATATTTCTAGAGCGGAAAAGTCGTCACAAATTATTTGGGACAATAATGACTAAAATCAGTGTTGGAAAATTTATTTTGAAGTTGTTTGTATTTCAATCAAGTTTTTACTTTAAAACATTAGTAAAAATGAACATTTTCATAAACTTTCAGAATATATCATTATTTTTTAAAATCTATTCTATTATGGTAATGATATTTTCAAAATAGTGTGAAGTTTTTTGTTCTTGATGAATATTATTGTTTGAATTTGCTTCTGCGTATATACGTCCATTCTAATAGCATACTTAAAATCATTCTATTCGTCTCTTTTTTTCTTTGCCACTTCATTTAAAAGGATATGCTCACATTCGCGGTAATTATATTTTCACAATCATTAAAAGAAAAGAAAACAAAATTTCTTCCTTATTCATTCATATGTATGTATATGAATCTTAACAAAAACAAAAGCTAAGGAAAACATAGAAAAAAAAATATCGAACGAAAACGATTGAACGATGAACAATTTCCTTCCTATAACTTTTGACCCATCACTGTCGTGTTCACTTTCATATATTTCATAAGCGAAAGAACAAAAAGACTAAAGGTTAATAGTTTTTTTTCTTTCTAGATGAAGGTAAGTAATAGCAATTGAATTATATTTCAAGCAGACGATAGTATATTGATGTACATAGGATTAATATAAACAAGACAGACAACATTTATTTGATTATTTAAAAATTAATATTTCTATTTACATCAAGCTTAGATTGATAGATGTTATACATGTTTATTTTATGTTATTTTTATAAATATGAATAAACAACAGAAATTTTTTTGTTGCTTGTTTTGAAATAAATAAATAAATATTAAGATTAATAATAATACTACTACTCATCAAACAGCAAGAATTATTCAATAGTTAGATAGTGAATAAGCAGGTAAAATTAATATTCTACATGAATTTGATATCATATCTTTATCTACAAAAGACTTAGTTAATCAACAAATTATTTCATCAAAAATGGAATGTATTGAAATACCTCAACTTCAATTATTCGTAAGTAATACTTTATATTCGATCAACATATCTATTCATTTATTAGTCAGTTCAAGGCTTTCTTATACTATTAAAAAAAGCTACATTCTTCATTTACTATATGTCAACAATGTCTCGTTCTATGTATGTTATTTCTAGAACAAACAAGTTACTACAACATTTGAATGCGCATGTTTACTTCATCGTAGTAGCAGTAATTGTCGTCTAAATCGATTATCGATCGATACACAAACATTGGATGAAGCTTATTGTACTCTATCGTCTCATCATAATTTACAAAATAAAAATACAAATGATTTAATACGTAAAGGGTCAACAAGTGATAGTAATAGTAGTAATTTATCAAGTTTAACACTTAATTGTACATCATCATCATCATCATCATCAATTTTAAATGTATCAATTGATGATATTTATACAACATTAGATCGTACAGAGATTTTAGTTGAAATGGAAAATAAATCTGTTAAAGAAGATATTGGTCTTTTACGTGAAATAGTTGAACAAAATATTCATTTATTACCAATGATAACAAATAGTAATGATCATTCAATGGAATTATATCGTGAAATTATGATTAATAATGATGATGGTGAAAAAGATTTTAAAGAAATAATTAACGAATTTGTTCAATTAATTGAAAAAAAATTATCAGATACTGAAATTCAAATGTTTGATATTAAGTATGTAATTGCAAAATTTTAACTTTTTACATTAATTATGATAGTTATTTTAACCGATCAATTCTAGTCATATATTTGCTAATCAGAAAAGTAAAAAGAATTTCATGCAATTCATAAACAATCATAGATGGCCATTAAATAGTCCCATTTTCAATATTTTAAATTATTATATAATTGCAGAGCTGTTTATATGCTACGTTTTGTACTATAGTTTGTTTTTCTAGTAAAATATATTAGACAATGAAAAGTTGTCACAATTATGATTGCGAGTTTGTGTTTTGAATGATTTGTTGATTTTTCTGTTTATAATGAATTAAATATTAAATATATTTTTCTTATTTTTATTTAAGTACAACAGGAACATCTACTCCAACTTTATTTGATATGCTCAATGATCTTAAAACATGTTTAACATTATTACGTCGTACAGAAATACAAAGTCTTTTAAATGTTTTTGATAATGTTCTTAAATTACATTGTTATCGATCAGCATTACCAGAAAATGATGAAACAATAATAAATAATCAAGAAAATGAAAATATTCAATCAAATGAAGAGTTATTAAAATTATCACAATATGAATTAAATCAATTAAAAATTGTTAAAATTGAAAAAACTCATCAACCATTAGGTTTAACAATATCTCGTACTGATTCCGGTACAATATATATAGCTCGTATTGTAGTTGGTGGTATTGCTGCAAGTACAGAACTTTTTCAAATAAATGATCGTATACTTGAAATAAATGATCAATCAATAACAGGTCATACACTTGATTATGTTTGTACTCTATTAACAAATTTAACTGGTTTAATTAAATTTCTTCTTGCACCATCAATAAATTCAAATTATATATCATATAGAACATTTCATGTTCGTGCATTATTTACTTATAATCCATTTAATGATCCATTAATACCATGTAAAGAACTTGGTTTAAAATTTAAACATGGTGATATATTACGTATTGTTGCACGTGATGAAAATTTTATAAATATAAATAATTTATATACTAGTTGGTGGCAAGCATATCAAGAAAATTCAATAGAAAATAGTAATAATAACTCATATTTAGCTGGTCTTATACCATCAGATAATTTACAACAAAAACGTATTGATTTATTTAAAACAATTTGTGATGATACAGATTCAAACTCATTATCATCATCTGCTTTATTAATTGAACATAAAAAGAAAAATATTAAAAGTTATTTTAGTTGCATAAATTCTAAACAAGAACGAAAATTTTTAAAAAATATTTATAATAATTCAACATTTATTCGTGATTTTAATGATAAAGAAATTCCAACTATACGAACATCAACAAATCATTTTTCATTAACAGATACAAGACAATTTGGTGAAGAACAATCATCAGCAACATTAAAAAAATTTTCAAATCAAAATAAAGATTTAATAATGGATTCATTTCGTTTTTATGAACCTGTCTTTCGACTTGATCTTTCAACACAACAAATAACACGGCCAATTATTTTATTAGGTAAGAAAATTTCATATAAAAAAAAATCTTTCGTTTTTGATCGTACTACTAGTAGTTTTGTCTTCTTCATCCCATGCATCTCATAATTTCTTATCAATTTGCTTTGTGTTAAAGCCGAGTTTAAGTGATGTTTGTTGAATTCTATTAAATTAATTGATAAATCCTAGTACTATTCAAGTATAAAATTTTCTGAGCTTTTAATATATATATGTCTATAACTTAATGTAAAAACTAGAAAATCAATTATCATTTAATTCTTAGCATTGTTGAGAACTTTGAAAGTATTTTCTTCTACTAGTATATCACAAGTTTTCTATATTTTCTTAATCTTTACTATTCTATTTAGGAGCACCGAATGTTGGTCGGCATGAATTGCGTCGTCGTCTTTTACAAAATGAGCCAAATCTTTTTGATGTTGCTATTCCTCATACAACACGTGTTCGTCGTTTACAAGAAACACCTGATATTGATTATCATTTTGTTTCTGAAGCTGATTTTTTAGCTAAAGTTGCATGTCATTCATTTGTTGAATTTGGTCAATATGATCGAGATTTATATGGAACATCACTTGATGATATTCGGCATATTGTTGAAATAAAACGAAAAATTTGTATATTAAATTTAAATCCAGATACAATACGAACATTTCATAAAACAGATCTTTATCCATATATAATATGTATAGCTGCACCATCATTTGAACGTTTTAAATATTTACAACTTGATCGTCGAGAACATTTAACTGATAAAGATTATCGTGAAATAATACGGCAAAGTCGATCTATTGAAAGACGTTATCATTTTCTATTTGATCAAATATTAATTAATAATGATTTAGATCGAACTTATAATGAATTACATGATTTAATTATACGAATACAACATAATAATCAACAATGGGTACGAACATGTTATCGAAAATCATAATTCTTATTGTTAATTTATCTATAACAATTTGTATATATACGAATCTCGTTTTGTTTTTTGTCTTTGATAATAAAAATATGAAGTATATTTGATTTTCTTTAGAGAAATATATTTGATACATTGCATTAAATTCACACATTCTACGGTTGCAATATTAATAAAATTGATCATTTCTCAATCTACATTTGTGTAAATATAGTAGTAGCAGGTCAGCTAATTGGTGTACATCTCTGTTAGCGATAGATCAACTCAGACATAATTGATAACAAATGCGAAGTAATTTCTACAAAGTTTATCGTAAAAATGATATTAAATTAACTGAAGCAATATTTGAAATATCTTCTTTCAAAAATTTTAATTGTCGAAATGTGAATATTCATACTGAAATTATTCAGCTTGTTTTACATAAATATAGTGTTTCATACGTTTAACTAATCGTTAAAATTGTACTCCTTTGCAATTAGATCGAATGGATGAAATCAAACAATTGTTTCAATGATTGACATAGAATGCTAACTGATCCTAGAAGAATGAGAATTTTTCTACAATATTTCTATGAAAGTATTGAAGCTATTTGAGAACTTCAAATCGATGGACCATGTCTTCATTATGATAATTTTCAACAAAATCTGTCTGATTGCATATCTTTTTACAGTCTTGACTAGAAGTCGCTCATCTCTTTGAAGTTTATTAATATTTCAACCATTTGATTTGAGATTATAGCTGCTTATGTACAGTGAGAAATCATGATAGTAAACATCAACTCGATACCAATTCAATATAACGTGACAGAATTATTTCTTAAGTGTCTTTCACAATTGTAGCTACTATCGAGATTTCTTACCATATAAATGCAGTCATAATCTCAAATCAAAAGCTTGAAATATCGATAAGTCTACACAATATCATTTGATGACGATTCAGATTTGTAAAAAAAATTTCTTTAGCTCAGAAATAATATAGTAAAACATTTTCTAACAGTTCAATCTTTCTTTCTGTCAAAATGTCCTATTCGTCATAAGCACATCATAAAATTTAATCTAAATTGTATATTGTTTAATCCTTTCAGAACTGGTGACATCTTTTTGAAGTAAACATTGAGACTGCCTCCTCTACACATTCGTGCCATGATTTGTAAAGCTATGAAGATTATAGATTATTCTTCCGTCCAGTGTGTACACATCTTTTTCTTTTTCTCTCCCTGTGATTGACTTGATGTCATGATCTTTTTCTTGATGTTCTCTTTCTAGGATCTTTGAGAAGATTCTCACTGTCACTATCTCTCTTGCCCATATAAACTCAACGAAATTTTGAGTGATTTGGAGTCAGGATTAGAAAGTGAGTTTGACGATTTGGATATGTCGTCGATGGATGACCAAAAAGATGAAGGAAACAACATTCTTGCTCCAGATACTCGAAAAAGACGTTCATCTGGCTTCGATAGAGCATCAGAAATCAAAGCAAAATTCAAAATCGGAGGAAACAAACTGTTTGATTATTTCTGAGCATTTTTCGCCACTACAATTTTAATGGGATTAAATCAAAAAGAATCGCATTAAAAGGTTATTGGTCAACGGATAAGCTAATTACAACACCAATTATCGAAGAACTTTTTACAAGGAATAGGTACATTTTTATATTGCGATATCTCCATTTTGCTGATAATAACACAGAAGAAGAAGGCAAGCTTCGAAAGATCCAACCAATCGTCAAAACTTTGAGAAAAAAATTCGAAAAAGCAGTAATTCCATGGGAGAACTTGTGATTGATGAGAGCCTGATGCTATGGAAAGGTCGCTTCATTTTCAAAGAATACATTCCGTCGAAAAGAAACTGTTATACGCAGTTCGTTTTGAACTTCATCGTTTACACCGGAGCAGAAACAGACATCAACTATTACCCTAAGGTTGAAATACCGGGTTCAATAGTACTAACACTGATGAAAAATTACCTGAAGAAAAACCATACTCTCATCATTGATAATTGGTTTTTCAGTCCGATATTATTCGAAAGATCACTGAAATGCCATCGTTTGGAGAACTTGCAAAAGAGTAACAAGCCTATCAGACTACTAGTGAACTGTTAGGAGTCACATGGATGGACAAAAAATGGTGCATATGTTTACCACGTTGCATGAACCTGTCATAGTGAAAACTAAAAAGAACGACAGAGAAATAGGTCGAAAAATCACGAAATCTCTTTGTATTACATAATACAACAGAAATATGAGAAAAGTCTCAAACTTTCAGAGTTTTATCTTCAACTTGGTCGAGAACTCATTGAAGACTATGGATCAAAGCGTCACAGATGAGAGGAAGACCATCAACCGAAATTCCACTACGCCTTACTGCTCGTGATTTCATCGCTTTTGTTGAAGGAAATAATGTCCAAAAACGCTGCTTCGTCTGCAGTCATACAATCAAGCCAGAAAAATAACGGGGCGATACAGGATTTTATTGTCCAGACTGTGATGTACCACTGTAATCCCAACTGTTTCAAAGAATGTTATACTTTGAAAGCTTTCTGATTTTCAAATTTTAATAAATTTGATAAAAATAAACTATTTTCGAAAAGTTGAAAAATCTATGTTTTAATTTTTTCTCAAAGTAAGCCGATTCCGAAAGGGCCAGTATATCTACTATCAAATTAACATTTTATCAATTAAAAAATTTAGTATCTTTTTTATTTATGCTGAAAAAAGCAACAAGAATAGACAATCTTGAGGGTGAGGGTGAGGTGACTAAAATATGTTTATAAAAACAGTAGTTGGTTATTCTGATTATCAAAAATAACTAATTTCTTATATATAAACACACTCTCGAGCTAATCATAAAAAATTTTTTTAAATTTCTTTTTTGTAATTTTTATTGATTGATTAGTTTCTGTGAAATTTTAACTCCACTTCTTCAAAACCTTACAAAAAACACAAACAAGAAACAAAAAAAATTTTCCAGAGCAAGAAGACCCTGAAGTGCTAATAAATATTCTTTGTCCATTCCTTTTAAAATCATATGTTAATGTTGAGCAACCACAGCTGTCATTATCATGTAGACCAGTTCTATCACAAGGGTTTTGTCAGACCCATAACGCTAGAACTAATCAATCAATAAAAATTACAAAAAAGAAACCTTAAAAATTTTTTATCATCAGCTCAAGAGTCTGTTTATATATAAGAAATTAGTTATTACTGATAATAAGAATAACTAACTACTCTTTTTATAAATATATATTAGTTAATTTGCTAAGAATGTATTTCAATTTTTTAAAGAGTTAAGACTTTAGAAAATATTTTATTCATACAATAATAATAGCTGATAGATGTCATTTAATTGTTCAAAGAATAAAACAACATCTCAATCATTTTCGCTACATGATTTCTTATCATAGTAGTCATTACATCATTCGTTAATATGAAGTATCTAATAGATCAATTTGTATTTTTTATTCCATTGAACATTAAGATATATACAATTCTGTTTTTTCTTCCATACTATTGATTTCTATTCAATTGAATCAAATGTACCATCAATAAAAGACATACTACTGATTTTTATCATTCAATCTACTTGAATTAATATTTCATTTTCTATTATCAGATTTATACATATAGAAATAATCAACATATTATATGAATATTTCTCTATATTATCATTTACTACATTCCATACATATATGAACAATCGCATGACAAAACGATTTAATCGATCATTCAATCAATTTTGATCATGATATCAGCTTATCAATAATGATACTTTGAACTTATTTTTCGACATAAGCGTATCTATTAATTTCAAATAAATAAGCATTTCATATCAAATAATTTATAACAAATATTTTAAATCGAACATGAAGTTCTTAAAATCATTGATTACTTTTTTTCCCAAATATTTCTTTTATTATTGTACTAAATAATCCATAACATATTTTCACATTTGTTTTCTTTTTCTTATCAATATAATAAAAGAAAATTTATTGTTCTATGTCTATCATTATAATTTTGTACAGTTCTATTATCAATTTTTTTCAATCAAACACCTCATCATGTTCAATGCCATTAGTACATTTATTTCAATATACATAAAAATGATGAATTAAAAAAGAATGAATGAAGGTTATAAAGTGTATATAATATATACATTGTTCTATTTTTACATCTCCACCTACTTCTATTAAAAGTGTTACATTCAAGGACTATCATCTTTTATATACATATATAGTTGTTTGTTGATCGACGAGTATATGACACAATTAAGTATTCACATCCTTGAAATCACTCTTTTGTACATATTCATATAAAAGAATGAATAAGCAACAGAAAAAGAAATCTGATCTAAGTAGGCAAGTTTGGATTAGTCCCTTGACAATTTCTATTAATTCGACTGCAGGCGATCAAGTTGAGGCTTCTTGTATTTGTATACTTAGTTAAAGTGGTTAAACATTCAATTGAAAATTGTTCATTCAATATACGATTTCACGCTCTCTCGCTCTCTTTTCTATTTTTAATAAATCCCATTGGATTCAATACTGTCTTTTTTCTCAGCTATTAGACGTTATACACAATCAATGAACTGACAACTTCAAACATATATAGATAGACAATCAGACTTATCCATCCGCCATAAATGATTATTTTTATTATTATTATATACTATTATTACATAATATTTCTTTATCAGACCTCCTAGTTATTATTATTGGTGCCACTCCTATTGCAGAATGATATCAATCTTGACATGTGTATGCAGGTTTTATGATTGAATAAATATCCTTTCCTTTTTTTTTTTTTGCTTTCCTTCTTTCTCATCTTATCTGAATAGTAAATTGAACTTCTCGTGAACAACATGCTCATCCGATTTGACATATGTCAAACAGTATACCAAGGATACACTTACAGATTGAGAATAGATTTGAAAACACAGCAGGAGAAAATGATGTTGTAATAATAAGCTCTATGTATAATAATTTTTTTTTGAGATTTTCTTTTTTTCCTCTTTAAAATATTCTAATAAATAGAAAAAGAAAAGGAAAAGTAAGTATATTCACATATACATCTGAATAATGTCCGTTCACATGTTATATGTTCAATATTTAAATGAGCGAAAGTGACAGACGCATGTACCATTTTATTTTTTTTTCTTACTTTCTTTGCATATACCTGTATTGAATACATCGTTGATTCGAAGGTAAGAATATAGAAAAAGAAGAGGAGAAGAAGAAGAAGAAGAAAAAAACTTTGTCGAACGCCGACGGTCAATTGATGTTAACCTTTACTTATGGATGAGATATCCGTATATATGTATGTACGTTGATTTAGTTGTATAGTAGTCACCATAGAGTTTTGATAAAACAAAAAAAAAATCAAAGGTTATTCCAGATTTATTTTTTGATATGATAATATTCACCATATGAATCTTATACGAATGGTATGTGTTATTTTGCATTGAATTTATTTATTAATTGGATGTTTATATTTAGCATCGATGTGGCAATGTCAATTGCCTTTCTCAACTAAAAGAAAGTATTGATCATGATAATAACAATAATAATAATAATAATAATAGAACGACATTTACTCGAACAGTTTATCAGGTAGATGCAATAAAGATATGGTAAGAAGATGTTAGACTTTAGATAATCGAAAAATTATTGTTGTTATTTTTTTGTATATTAGTCAATTAATAAAACAAAATGAAAATAAACGTTTATATAAATCATTTGGTCAACTTCTTTATCTTGCTTCAATAGACCGACAAGAGAAAAAATGTAGTTATCAAGAAGATAATGTTTTATTATTAACTAATGTACCAGATTTAAGTACGATCAATTGAACTTGATGAAAAAAAAGAAAAGAAAAAAAAAATTTTTTTTTTGTATTTAATAGTTTCTGTTGCTATTCATTGGAATCCATCTCAATGTACCACAAGTGATGTAGAAGATCTTGTTTCGATTATCGATCCATTTATCTATTTACGAGAAGTAAATAACATAATAATTTGATCAATAAATTTCTATTTTTTTTGTCTTTTTATAGTTATTTTATGACGTGACTATAAGTGAAGCTCGTTTTAAACAACTTAATCTCATTGGTCTCATTTGTTTTTATGGTAGTACTATTGAAGTATTCTTTTTCTATGAATATTCAACATCACAATGGCTATTTTGTTTTGATGGAAATGTAACAGTAGCAAATGATTGGAATGCTGTTATAAGAAAATGTATCGATTTTCATCTTCAACCATTTCTTCTTATCTATGCAAATTCTCAACAGAATCCTGTTGATATAAGTCAATTACTTAAACGAACTGTAATTCAAGCAAAAAGTAATAATAATAAAAAATGTTTAATTAGAAAAAAGAAATGAATGAAAGACTTGAAAATCATGATTGCATCATTAATAGTGCAGTTTGTTCTGTCTATACAATCACAATTATAGATCTTGCTTGACGATTGCTTTTGTTATATTGCGATATCTATATATTGACGAGAAAGAGAAGGAACAGAACAGTGATGAACGGCAAATGTATATAGCTCATTGTTCGTTCTTTTTTTTCTTCTTCTTCTCTTGTCATTTATCGTGTATGATTAGAAAATAACACCGACTTATTACGTCTTTTCTTATTTATAGTTAGACCATACGAAAGAAGATTAGAACCTCCAAATACTTCAATGTCAAAACAAGATCAAAATCATTTAAATAAAAATGAATTTAAAAATGGTTTATATTCATTAGAAAATCTTTCTAAAATATCATCATTTGCAACATTAAATTCTTCAATGTTATTTATGCCAAAATCAACAGCAATTTCTTCTCCTTCTTCATCATCTTCTTATATCAATCAAGAAACAGTTGTTAAAGTCATGCAACAACAATTATTAAAAAAAGAATTATTATCTGATATAACATCCATATCTTCACCTTTTACTCATATACATCGTCATTGTCATCAAAAACAAAAATCTTATGATACTTTATCTAGTGAAGATTCATCAACATCATCATCATCACAACGTGATTCAGGTTTAGGTAGTGGAATTAATGATGGATCAAGTGATGATAGTCCAAGAGATAGTCTTGCAGAAAATGAACAAATTGAAATGGATAATTTAGTTAAACAAACAGAACAAATAATGAGTAAATTAAATATAATCTCATTCAATATTCATAAAAGAAAATTTTATTACTAAATCTTTTTTTTTATTTTATTTAGATGATAATCATCTTGATATGTCATTAGCTTCAATAGAATATTATCTTGAACAATCATTAAAATATGAAAGTGCAAGTAATTATTCATCTGCATTAGAATCTTGTCAGCGTGCATTATTACTTATTAATCAAATTGTTAATCTAAGTCATAATTATAACACTAAATTATTTATATATGCTCGAACAAGAAAGAATAGTTTATTATTACGAATACGTTCATTAAAAAAACGACAAATCGAACATGAAGAATCAAATAAAACTTCAATATCAACATTAAAATGTGAAGAAAATATTGAAAAAAAAACTGAAAATTCAACAATATCAATACTTTCATCAAAAATACGATTAACTCGTCCAAAAAAAAATGTTAAATTTTCTGATAATGTTGCATTAATTGTTCCAATATCAAATGATATTTATGAACCACCATCAGAACATTTAATACATTCATTTTTAAGAAAAATTCATCAACAACAAACAACATCAGACACAGATTCAGATACACCATCATCTTCATCAAATGATATTCCTGTTGGTTTAATTGAATGTTCTCTTTGTTATAAAAGATTTTCAAAAAATAATCAAATTGAAACTTATTGTTCAAATTGTCATTTTTATATGCAAAGATTTCAATCCACAAATTCTTAAAAAAAAATCAAACGAATTTCTTTCCTATTGAATCTCATTTATATATATACATATATTCTGGTGCTAATATTTTTCTTATTTATTCGTTTTGTTTGTTAATATACTTAAATTTTACAATAAAAACAATTTTTTTTTCTTATATACTATATAAACTTTCGATTTAGGATAAAATATCGATCACTAAGATTGGAATCTACAAATATTTTTTTTTCATGAAACATTGAAAATTATTTGAAGATTGTTTGTTGAGGTGCTGACCTTGTAGATGAAATCAGTAATTGAAACAATTTTATACATACTCAGATTTTCTAACCAGCATTTGAGTCAGGTCTCATTGTACTGTGTCTGTAAGCTTATTAACGATATATCAAAGACAATGTTAACAAGAATTATCTTTATAATACTGTGAATTTCTGATACAATTTTTTTATTTTATGATTGTGAGAATTCATTACAAAGGAATATTACAATATTTTTGCGTCTAATTTGTTACCTAAAAACATGAGTAAATTCTTTATTTGATAGTAGTTGCAATATAGCGTTAAGACATTGTCAAAATGTGTCGTATGTCCTTAACAATAGATATGTGAATTTGATCGCGTTTAAATTTTGTAAAAGAAAGACTGATTTCGGTTCATTTCATGATTAGGAGGAGAAGGAAGATAGGAAAGATATGCATATTTATTAATAAATAATCAAATGCCCTCTCGAAATTTTGATGTTTGACTTTTTGCCTCGAGAAAAGTTCATTTTAAGAAAATAGCTGCATTTCATAATTGACAGATCTGTCAGCATGCAGTAAGTTCAGCAACAAGCCAAGGATATATGGTAATCAAATGAATCTAGATTATCTATAAGTTTGAATCGATATGGATGGTAGGATCGGAGAAGTGTTCCGTTTATGTTACTGAACATGAGCTCATTATTCAAAGAAATCAATAATTGTCTTTCGACAGCTTGTTCACCGTTGCTATTTATCTCTTTTTTTTAGAGTCATACCTATTTTCTTTTTTGAATATTTTTTGTCTTTCGTGAACGAAAAATAGGCATTTTGCTTGTGCTTTTTTTATAAGACATGATATGCAAAGTTGTCTTTATAGTAGAGAGAATCCAATTGCGACTTATTGTTGTTGATGGAAATAAAAGTTCATGAGTGGAATTACTGTAGGTAAATGTTAATTACTTCATTTATTGAAATTTGTTCTTCTAAAAATAAGAAAAAACAACACTTTTTCTCATGAGTCATGAGAAATTTTAAAGTTGATAACAGCAGCCGTAACACACATTTTGTTTGGTAGTCACTTCTCTTATCTTTGAATAGTGCATGCTGAAGAAAGAAAAGAAAAGATAAGTGCAAACGAACGGCACACGATTTTTTATTTTAAAAACACTTCACAACATTATGAAACTCCGATTCGCAGTCCTCTTGTTTCTTCTCGCTATTGATAGTTCTATAGGAAAACGGCAATGCTTAACCAATTGTACGGTTAGTGGACAAATAGGTAAGCCCCTTGTTGTACCTGATGGACTCTGTGCAAGCGCTCGTGGCAACGATTGTGAAGCCACAGTACGATTTCAATATCATACTGGATCATACAGTGTCGAATTTAGCACGTCCTATGTGAGTTCTTATAGTCGTTTCATCTACATTTTACCTTCGTATTACCTCTCATACACTGCCACGTTTTCATGTTCTAAGCATGATTCTTGTGCTCTCGATTTTGCTAAAAACAAAGTGCTTGATCTATCCAATCGCACATACAACGTGCTTGGTGTTGTGAGTGAATTACGTCCTCTTCTAGAAGAAGGTCGACCAGCAGGTAGCAGTCTTAATTGTTATGGTGGTGAATGCCGGCGTGGACTATGCCAAATTGAGCACAATACAAAGTCAGATTCTCTCCGAAATAGACGATGCAATGCAGCAAGTGACATCGTCAGAGTAACTGCCTACGATAGTGGCAGCTACGCTACCTTAGACATCGAATGTAATCGAAGTATGTGCAATTCATTCGAGACAATGGCTGATGTCAAAAGAATCCTTCATGTATACAACTTAACAGATGCTAATGGCCGAATCAATCAAGCTCAAAACAATCGTGCCTCTGTTTTTATCATTGGAGGACTCACTTTGTTTGCATATTTGACAAATAAATTTTTTTCTTAATTCACCTCAGCTCAATCCAATAAAGAATACAAAGATCATTTCTAAACCAAGCAATTCGTACCTACTGATGATTTTGCTAATAAAATATGTTGTGTAATAAGTGTTTCTATTCATGTTCTAATCTATGTTGATTTTGTCATAGCATACAAAATAAATGCACTTTTATCTAATCGAAACAAACATCTTCTATCATACTTGTAGTCGTCAATAAGAAAGTTAGTTAAAACAAAGAATCAACCATATAATACGAGGAAAAAATGACGGCCAACCTCAGCTTTTTTTCATAACGACCTTGATTTCTATTTAAGAGAAAATCTATGAAGAAATTGACTAAGTATATAGACACTACCATACGAAAATTTTTTTATTTTAATACGATTTATGCTTTTCCAAAGATTGTGAAAAATTATGCTTAAAACTAAACTTTTTAGCTTTTTCTGGAATTTTATCAAAAAATACAAAAAGCTCTTTGAACGCATACTCCAAGTACTATTTTAAAATCTTCGAAAATTTTAATGAATTGTAGAAGATTCTATTAAATGCGTTATAACCACAGATAATACTATTGAAGTTGCGTATTTTCTTTAATATTAATTAACATATCTTCATCAGAGTGTTTTGAAATGCACCATCATATAACGATTCTCAAATATTAATCGTGTCTAAAATATCGTCATATTTCGATCGTCAACCAAATCGATGTCAGTATTTAAAACGCTCAACACTGTCATAACCTGGCTTCGTAGTGACATTTTTTACAAATATAGGATCACCTATTTCTATTTAGAACATCAATTTAGATTTAGATTCAAGTTTTTTTAGTAGTAACTTTTTGAAAATTAATAAATGCAGTGGTAGAACTGAGAGGCGCACTCTTTCTTCAACACCTTATCTTATAGTTTACGTTAAAATATAATATTAGATCAGTAAAATAATAAAACAATATACTTTTTCTGAACAAAAATATACAGGTTGTTGTATTCAACTTATTTTCAAGGATCATATATACAGTAAAACCTCGACTAATGAACACGATTTTTGGTCTCTTCGACAAAGAAAACCCCTATATAGTGAACAGATTGCCAAAAAACCATGAGTTTACGTACGAAAAATCGAAGAAAAAAAATCCAGCATTCATTTTGGAACGGTTCTAAACCAAATCATCGCTACTCTGTTCATCATGTGGGAATTTGTTATTTCTACAGAATGCAGCATGCAGTAATCATCAGTGATTCATGGAGAGCTAACCGGTTATATATCAACAAACAATACACTACTCTACCTCCGATGATGAGATAATGGCGGCAAATTGTTTAAAATCCAGATAACCATCCTCAACGAGAAGCTAATAGTTAAATGATTCTGCTATTCAATAGTGAAAGTGTCGTGATGAACACTTTTCACACAAAAAATTGATAATAAAATGTACTCTAGATTAAAGAGGTTGTTTTCAGTTCATCTATCAATGATTAACTCATGATGCGTGTGTTGTATAGTCATTTGTGGTTGATACCGATCACTACATACACATAAGTTCAGTCAACGTAGACCCCTATATCATGAACACCTCCCTCAGTGAAAACTTTTTGGACGGTCCCGATCGTGTTCACTATAGGGAGGTTTTTCTGTATGTATGTATTTTTATTTCATATATGTATTCCAAAAATTATTTTTCATTTTTCTAAAGAATTTTTGGTAAAGAAAAACGAGAAAAGAAATCAGCGATGACAGTTACATATATAAGAATTCAATCATTCAAACAGCAAATAAATCCCTTTTCCTCCAGAATAAAAGGACATGCCCTCATATAGTGTCTCAATACATCGCTACGTTTTTGGTGACCTCTTATTGAGAGTCGGTTTCTTGGCCAATTATTGATTTAGGAGTTTTTAATGGAAACACTATCATTTTTCGTAAAGAATGTAGTATTTACGGTAGAACAAGAAGAATTTCATCAAAAAAACAGTAGAAAATCAGCTATATTTTCTTGATTATTAATTAATTAGTGCATGACCTTATACAGAGGGTGACCATCTATTTTGGGGAGGGGGATTTAGCACAAAAGAAACAGCTTGTACATATATACGTACCGCTATCATCTGCGCAAATTATTATATTTATTAATCAAACTCTTGAAAGCATATCTAACATCATGGTTTTCAGGAATATACGACCCTTATAAGTGAAACCTTCTTTTTTTCGAAAAAGGTATAGGAAATATAAGACGACTACGAAGCTAGATCATAAGAATTCAT
The DNA here is from genome assembly GCA_022393335.1 of Macrotrachela quadricornifera. NCBI lineage: Eukaryota > Metazoa > Rotifera > Eurotatoria > Philodinida > Philodinidae > Macrotrachela > Macrotrachela quadricornifera. The sequence continues at coordinate 309,624 of JAJEKB010021279.1, read as the reverse complement.
GTATTTTCTTAAAACCTTTGTCAGGAGTTCAGTGAAGTGTAGAAATCTCAATACCTTCCGAACTCAACTTTTGAGTAACGAATCATCTTTTTTTAATAAAAATATTTTTTTCTATTAAAAAGTATCCCATCTAATAAAAATCCTACGGTTCTGATTTTTAATTTACAAAAACGTTGTGTTTAAGTACCAGTAAACTTTATAAAAACTCCTTGATTCTCTAGGAAAGAATTTTAAAAACTAGTTTGCATAAGAAGGCCATCGTCTAAAGAGTAATGTCATGCCTTCTATGAGTCAGATTGAAAGAAAACAATTCTTTTTCTTATTTTGCGTTAAGAATTATTTGAACGGAACATAGATAAAAAGCTTTATAGGAATACTTTGTTGATTTAATTTTGCTAAATCAATCTTTTTCCGACATCTCAATACCAAAACTTCAAATCAGTATTGGTTTTGTGCATAACTAGTACTGTCTTATTAAATACAGTGGCAATTCATAGTTGATTTTCTGTAAGAGTTGATCGAAGACGCTCAAGTGTGGAGAATTCGAATCTGTAGGTTATTTCTCAGAATTTGTGACTATTGAAGTTTTACCATGAGATGGTTATTTCAACAAAATGGGCGATCATTGATACAGTTTGACTAAATATTCATGAGAGTGACAAATTTGAATTTATGGATCATTTTTGAAGATTTTCGAATCCAAATATAGTCTCAGAAGACATCAACTCATTCAATAATTTATCACTCAATAGATTACGCAGCCATGTTTGCTGTAGAATAAAACTAAGTAGAGCTCGTGAAGTCGACACTTTAGTTCTTATGAAGTGTTTTTCAATTTCATTCAGACTTAGTATGGATAGAATAATGCTATTTGAGTAATTCAAACATGGATAAGACAGAACCAAAATAAAGAGAGATTATTAATGGCAGAAGTGGATTTAAATGTGGGAACGACTTGACATTAATTTAGAAGACTCATTGAAAGCATTAGATATGTAGAAGTATCATCAACGGTGAAAGTGAACTTAAATTTAGAAGTGAATAGCTGTGAGAGATGGTGACGAACGAATAGACTTTGATTTGAAAAATTCATCGAGGCTATACCAACCCCGATTAGAACTAGAATCGATAGAAAAGTTGCTATTAGAACAGCTATGTTGAATTAAATCGTGTTCACAATTCATGAAAAATCCAAGGTTTTTTTCTGTACATCAACTTCCAGAAATTTTTTGCTGGACAAATAAAACATTAGACAGTGAATGTGATAGAAAACACCATTAAAGAACTTATACCAAAATAGTTCAGATGCAACTAAAACAAGCATCTGTATTCCATGATAGAAACTAAAAAGATGATCACTATGAAAATCGAATATTCAGAATAACTGATTTTTGTGAATAAAATGAACTTTTTTGTATGCTTATGATAAAGATAAAGATTATACAAAAAGACAAAACGTGATATTTTGAATTTTTCTAATGCTATAGGAGAAATATTAAGTGTTTTTTCTATCGTTCTAGCTTGCATAAAGAATCTATATATATGTTGGGGACAAAATTGAAATTTGTCCGGACAGAATTAGAATTGAAGACGATACTTTCTAAGTCGACTCTTCATAAACAAATCTTCAAAGGAATCCCTATCGTGGGCGCCTGGTGAGTTAATGAGGGATAGAAGGTTCTTAGAAGATTTTGGTGAGATTCTTTAAGGATACCTCCCTCTTTTTTTTTGTCGAACTTTTTGAAAAATTTTTTTCTTTGTATGCGCTGTAGATAGATCATCTGTTGGTATTTTAATCGTCGTTTAATGACCTCAATCTGCCTCTTCATTTCGTTGCTATCAGAAGTCCATAGGAAGCTATCGCCCAAAAAAAAACTTTTGAAAAACTTTTTTTTATGTGCTCAGTGGATTCTACATGAAAATTTGTTCATAAAAATGTTGGAAAAAAAAATCAGACCGGCCTGAACTTATTTTTCATTTTTCTCAAAAACTGACTTTTCACCCATGCTACACGGTTGTGCCACCGATAACCTCCCTTTAGCTTTGTCCGATCGAGCAGAAATTTTTATCACAGATACTTTGAAGTATTCTCCAGAGGTGAAATCGGCCGTTTTAATTTCTGATGTTTTCATTCGAACTTATAAGATTCTGAAGGCCACAAACTTGGCTATGGCAAAACCCTTTATCTATTTTCTTTTATAAAAAAAAAAAATGAGCTTTTTAAAAAAGCTGAAAAATACTTCTGCAATACGTCCATAGGTATTCCCAAAAAATTTTCAGCTTAATCGGACGAAATTTAATAGAGAAAACCGGTGGCACAATGAGACCCTATGAAAAGTCCTTGATCCTCCAAAAAGACCCCTTTTGAAAATTTTTTCTTCGAATACGTGTCTAATCAATTTAGGTCTCCTATATGTGGTAAAAATTCCAGCTCGATCAGAGTTGCCGTCTCTGAAACTTGAAAATCATGAAAAAAGAGGGGAGGGTGCCATTAAGGACTTTGTAGGGAATCCCTCTGGATATGATCAGTATTACCAGGGTCTGTCAAGGAGGCCACGATTAGAATTCTAATTCTGTCCGGACAAATTAAAATTTTGTCCCCAACATATATAAAGAAGACTGTTTGTCTGTTCGCTATGCATTCAGTCCCTGTAAAAGCTACGATCACCAAACTTTCCACAATGCTTCTCTAGATCCCGAGGTAGCTTTAAAGAGTGCTGGTATCAATAATAGGAGTAGGGCGGGAGTGTTTGGGTGATATTTCACCTAAGTCATACGGCAATGAAATTTGTGTGAATTTTTCAGAAATTTAGCGCATTTGTTATGATTCTAAGATTAATCATTTCATATCGATGATTCTTTGGCCTGAATCTGAAGATGGAAGGTTTCTAATGGGTTATAAGAGAAAAATGTATACGAGTGTTTCATTGATTCACAACTATGGTGTATGCATTTGTTTTTATATGACTCACAGAAACAACGTATTTGTTATTTTTTTTGACTCACAACGATGACGTATCTATATATATATAAAGAAGAATATTTGTCTGTTCGCTATGCATTCAGTTCCTGTGATAGCTAGCGTCACAAAACTTTCCACACTACTTCTTTAGCTCCTGAGAAGAGTCGACGGTGGGGTCGGAACCACCAAAACGGGGTGCACGGTAGGAGCTGAGTGAAATTTCATCCCGATGAATACAGATCGAGATTCTGACGGGTCTGTTCGCTATGTATTTAGTCATCGTGAGAGATAGCGTCACTGAACTATCCGAATCAGTTCTTTGAGTGCTAAGAAAGATCGTCAAAGTGACTGGGGGTAAGAAAGAGAGGCGTGTGTGAAACTTCATTCAAGCCGTAAGAGACCGTGATTTTACTCACTTTCTAATCAAATGACGCATTTCAATGCAAATTTGAGAGTGATCATGTCCAGAGTGGATGCGAGTGAAGATGTCAACTTGAGCCCGACGAGAAGAGTCCTGTTAAAGATGCCTGATGCATGCCAGTAAAAGTCCTGTCCAAGAGGTTTCAGGTGTGACGCGAAAATTTCTGTTACAGATAGTTCACCCACAGTGGAGAATAGTCCTGTAAAACACGTGTTATATACAGCAGAAAAAGTCGGATGGAAGATGCAAAACTTCAGCCATATTCTCTTTTCATCGAGTACCTCCGCTACTATGTACATAATTATGAAAAAAAGAATATATTATTTTATATAAAAAAAAACAATCAATAATTATTTAATTAATATGAATTAAATACTGAATAATAATACTTTAATTATTGATAAAATAATCATAATAAATTGTTCCAATAGCATTTGTTGTTAAAAATATGTAAAGAATTTCAATTTACATTACTAATTTTTTTCCTTCTATTATTTGTTTAATGACCAACGAGTGTCATGTTGATTACGAAATCAAAATAAAAAAAGTTTCTTATCATTTAACATCTTTTTATTTTTTTGTCTTTTGTGTCATATAAAAGCTAAGAAATTATTATTTTTTGAAAAAGATTTTTCTTTCAGATGATTTCAACAAACTCATCATATACAGTACCAATTGTAGCCGGCGATTTACGTCGTGCTGAATTTGTTAAACAAGTTGCTGATACATTTGATTATATAGATTCAATATCACAAGATGTATTTAATCGTATAGCTATACGTTTAAATATATATCGTGCACAATTAAATAAATTCGATGGACGTATACAACATGCAAATGCACATATTGATCGTATAAAAGGTTCAAAACGTGCTATACAAGTACATTCAAGTGCACGTTATCCTGTTGAACAAAATCGTTCAACATATAAATCAATATTTGAATCTAATATTGATAATGATGATAATAATAAATTATCTATGTTACATTATAATCATTTTCGTTTAAATGAAACAACTGATAAATTTATTGATCCAAATGATAAAGAATCAAAATCAAATGATGAAAAATTAATTATATTTAAGCAATATGAAGAAAATTTTATACAAAAAACTAAAAATAATGTTTTAAATGGTTTAGGTAAACCATCAACAAATATTAAATCAGTTGTTTCATTTCTTAAATATAATACACAAGAAAATCCGTATGTTATATTAATAAGAATAATAAAGAAAAAAAATGTCTTTTTATTTTCATTTTTAGTTATACACAACCAACAAAAATTGATCCATTAAATGTTGGTGGTCGAACACGAAAACCAATTGATGAAGCTCTTCAACCACGTATGTTTACTTTTAAGAAAAATTGCATGAAACTAATATATAAGTATTTGTCAACTATTAATGAAGATCGATTATGTTTCGACTGAAAAAATTGTTTGTAATTCGATGTAGTTTTACATATGAATTTCAAATATGAAATCTACTTTTCTATATGATTGTATCATGGTAATGAAAATCACTAGCAATATCTGATTTTTATTTAAAAAATCATCAAACGCTATTATATCTGAGACTAATATATTTAAAATGTTGTCTTTTAATTGTTTTGCAAAGAAGAAAAAGTTTTACAACACATGTAAAATTGAATGATAGCCAATACTAACTTTTTGACAAATGCTTCGATTCCCCGATAGACCTATGAATATTCTATTGATTATATATCTTTTAATCTTATTACTTTTGGTTGTCTAGGTATTGCTGAAACACCCTTACCAGCTTTTTATAAACAAATGTCTGAACGTCCAGTAGTTGGAGATATTGGATATAATCCAACATTAGGTCTTGTACCACAATTATCTCTACCAGATAATTTACCTGAACTTGATAATTATGCAACATTTGATGATAATACAGCTATTGATTGGACAAAACAACAAATGGCTTCTATTGCACCTTCATTTGCTTTTTCAATGTTACCAGATATTAATGATTTATCAACAACAACTGCGCCAGTAGTTGAACCTCCGAAAATAACTGGTAATATATATTATATAAATAAAATAATATAAATATATTTTATTTTATGTAGTACCTGCTCCTCCACCAATTGATATCCCAGCAATAATTCCTCTTACATCAGTTTCAACTTCTGTTCCACCTCCAGCTCCTTCACCACCACCACCACCAGCTCCACCATTACCATCAGCAATTCCTTCAGTTTTAACACCACCATCAGCTGTTGATGAAACACAAACATCAGCTGATAATGAAAATAATGATGGTGATAATCCATTACTTGCACAAATTCATAATTTTTTAAAAACAAATCAACTTCGACCAACAACAACAACAACAAATCCAGTTGATGAAACATCATTACCACAATCAGATGCACAAGGAAATATTATGGATGAATTCAGAAAACATTTGGATATACGTCGTATTTTCATCACTGGTGAGACTTCATCATCATCAGCTCCTGAAAAATCAATAGTTGCATCAATTCCACCACCAATACCTTCAACTGGTAATTCAATTACAGATCAAATTGCAGCTAAAGCTAAAGCAATAGCTGATGAACAACGACGTCGGAAGGATGATTCTGATAGTGACGATGACGATGATGATGATGATGATGATGATGATATTAAATGGAAATGATCCAGTTAATATTTGTTTGTTTTTAATGATATATTGATTCACTTTTTTTCTGTAATTTATTTTATACATATATTTTGATTGTAAACAAAAAGAGAACAAGTAATTTATTATTTTCTCTTATTTAAATATATACATCTAAAACATTCTTTCTTATATTTTATTTTAATTATTTATAAAAAAAAATGAATATATTGTATAGTCTTTTCTTTATTTTTATCGATTGTATAGAAATAATAGAAAATCAATGACTATATATGGATTATTTTATAAAGAATAAATAAAAAAAAGAAAGGATGACAAATCGATAATTGCTATCATAGTTAATACAAATAGTGCCATGTCATTCATTCATTTCGATTTTGCTCAATAAATCGTAGTGGGATGAGTTTCAAATCCAACCATCAAATATTATTTTTTCTACAAAATGCTAGCCATTTCACTGAATTGTGTACATAATTTTCTAATTATTTCCATCGGATCTCTGCTCTCTGGCATGAAAAAAACTGACCTATGGAACTCCTATATTCTTGTATAATTCGACATGTTCCAGCGCCATTGATTGAACGGTTTTATCATGGATCCAGTGTCATTTGAAACCACGAATTACGACCATTTCTTGACATCAGATTACCCTGGATCACATCGAAAGCGAACAGATTCTAATATCGGATCCGAACGATTCCGAATGTATGAATTTGGACGGAACTCGACGAATCCGATCAGCGAATATCAAAGAAAAAAAGCCGATTTTGTCGGAATCCGGCAAAAAGTACACGACCGAATCCAATTATCTGTGTAACAATGGATTCGAGACCCGTCCGACTGAACTACTTCGCCCTGGGTACTTGTGTCCTAGCTCTGGTCTTAACTGTCCTATATCTCGTTATGATAAATTTGTCGTGCGATTGCTTCATGAAATAATAAATCTTGAAAAGTTATAATTATGTTTGCGAATTATAAGATATAACTCGACTTACATTGATGGTAATCAATTATATGATTAATTTCTTATTTATATGACATGATTAAAAAAATTTACATTTGATATCAAGACAAGTTCAAAACTGAAAGGTTCGCATTGAACTTCTATCAAATGAAGATATTCAACATAGTTTTCTTGGAAGAGGTCATCAGCAAGTATTCTCATATATTGATACTAATTCATTTGATTGTGATAGTGAACGTCATTTCTTTTCATTTTCACATGATTTTGAATATTTTTATAGTCTCGACAATTCCTTCCAAGGTGGTATGTTTTTCAAAAGTACGAAAATTAAAAATGAAGGATAAAATTCCTTTCTAATATAAATTATTTCAACGCATTTCTCAAGATTTTCCTTTTCTTGAGTGTTTCTATATAACAAATGGTTGTGCACTGATAAACAAGTCACATTTATCAACATTAATCACATTTCCCTATCTCGTATTTCTTGATCTGCATTGGACACATAAAAACAATGTTTTGTTATTTCTACTGAAAAAAAATATTCATCTACCTCGTTTGTCACATCTTGGCATTGGATAAGGATCACTCAAACAAATAACCAAGAACTTTACTAAAAATCCGATGCATTTTAACTTTCATAAATTGAAAACTCTTCATGTAGGTCAATCATTTGTTCGTCTACAAATTTCCATGAATATTTTCCATTATTATCAATGTGTCAATAAACGAAAATACTCAAGAATAAAATAATACATTTTTCATTTATACTTTATTAGAACAAAAATATAGATAATAATATTCGTTAATATTGTAATTATTTATAGAAAATAGTTAGCTTTATTTTATATCGAGCTATATGGTAATAATAATAATCATTATAAGTAAAATAAACACATGAACATTATGCTGAATTTAAGAGAAGCAAAATCTATTTTAATTAATGATTGATAAATAATTCAAGAAAAATTAAATAAAGTAAATTTTATTTATAATGAAAAAATTGATGAAGAAACTCATTGTTTATATTTGCAAGATAAATACAATATAAAATTATATTAACGAAAAAAGAAAAAAAATATTAACTGCTACACTTAAAAAAATAACTAAAGTTTATTTGAAGATGTTTGCTTAAATATGCCCTAATCGACTTCTCTCCAACGAAATCTCCAGAGAGTCCTTGTCGGGAATCTCTGGGGAGTTAATGACGTGATTCAGGAACTCCTCGAGGATTTGATGAGCATTTTCACAATCCTCTGAAGAGTTCAAATTCATGAAAATGTTAGAGAAAACTTATAAAAATTGAAGACTCACTGGAGAGTTTTAGAGAGTCCCTTGAGAAACGCAACTCCCCGGGTATTCCCGACATGGAGTCCCTAGGGATTTTGCAATTTTCGGAGGACTTTCTGGGAATTTCGTTGGGGAGAGTCGACTAGGGTGGTTCCATTGAAATTATTGAACTTTTTCTTCACTTTCAAGTTGATTGCCACCTAGAATGGAAAAAGAATCAAATAAAATTATATAATTGATGTTAAAGAAAAATTTTAATGTTTATCAACCTAACTATACAGGAATAATAAAAATGAATGATTAAAAAAATGTTAATATTCGATCTTTTTTCATTAACTTTCTATTTTTTTAAAAGAACTTATGATGGCAATAGTGTTCACCATAAGAAAAGCGTTATATAGAAGTGTAGAAAAAAGAAAGAGAATAAGATAGATGTACATTGAACAAATTCTTCTTGTAATTGATTACAGTGTTCATTAATAGCCTCCCATATGTTCGATTGTGATCGAAGTACGATTGCACTATGACCCGAAATTGTGGATAATTGCGATGCAACTATGCGTAACTATCACGCAGTTGTTAAAGAAAGTGGCAATATAGGTTCAGTACATTTGTCTGATGATTTTAACGATAGTAATGATTGAAAACAATTCAAATTTACTTCAGTTATTATGAAGATTTTGTTATTATCGTCAGATGAATCAAGTGTTGCTAGTGACTAAAAATAAGTTAAAACTTACTGTGTGATTTAGAATTTTTCGTATTTTACTAATTGTTTTGTTAGATGGATAATAGTCAACTATATGTGATTGTTGTGACCAAAACAAAAAGACTGAAATTTATGAACTAAAATTAATTAATTGAAATTTACATCGGTACTTTCCTGGACAATGCTTACGACTGTCAAAAGCATCAAAAATCAGAACGTGTATTGTCGTTTTCGGCAGTTTTCAGGTTGTATTTGACTCATTTCATAGGCACAGTATTATCGTCGTATTTCATCGTATTGTAAATGAGTATAAACGACTGAATACTCAATTTTCAGACGGTTTACGACAGTCACTGATCCTATACGGTAAGACAAAAAATGGTTGTTTACGGCCGGAGATGATTGACCTGGGTGATTGTTTCATCATCAGATTTAAATGATTCTATTTCTTCTTCTAATGAATTTAATAGAAATATTTTTGATTGAAATTCAGCAGTTGTAATCATTGTTATTAATGAAAAAGTTGATGATAGAACTGATGGTTTTCCAGCATTATATTTTTCATCTTCGTCAATTGTTGATGATATTGATAAATCAATATTCGAATGTTTATTCATGTAATTCAATATCTTATCAATAGTTTCACATTGATCAACATATTTGTCGTTCACTTTTTCATCTTTTTCAGTTTTTTTTTTTTTTTTTTTTCATATATATTTATTGTGCCATTAGGTGGTTCACATAATTAACAAGGAAAGAGAAATGAATGACGTATAAAAAGAAAGAAAAAAAATACTTATTAAGTTGCTTGCTTTGTTCCAGAAAAAATTAACCTCCCATATGACAAAAAAAAAGATAAGAAAATGAAGAGTTACATGAGTAGTGGAAAAAGAAAAGAAGCTATTGAAGGACAAATCAATTATTCTATATATGTAGTACTTAAAAAATATTTATATATAAATGCATTTATAGATCTTGTATCGGTAGAGTAATAATTTAGTTGTTCTCTATGTATGATTTCGAATTTATACCAATCGTTTAGGGAGTGTTGGGCTCGCTTTATTAATCTATTTAGAAATTTACTACGACGATTAAATCCTGAAGTTTTCACCCAGCTGCGATCCGGTGACAGTAAGGCTTTCATCTTTTTCAGTTGTTGATAAGTTTTGTCTTAATAATTTCGCAACCCTGGTCGACGAATACGGAGTCCACATACGTCTGTAAATGGCCATGTTTTCGTCCCTATACCGCCATAATTCTTATACGGTACAGAGATATAATATCGTAATATTGAGACACGTAATATGAAGAAATTATGTGCTTGGTTATTTGATTCCTATTTTCCTTAAGGTAGTTAAGGTATTATCTTTTCAAGTACATTAGTTGGTACCGAAAGAAAAAACTTTTTTTTTGTTCTACCATCAACAATATAGACGTCTAGTTGGTGATTGAACAAAAAATACTATACATACTTATACAGAGCTGAATAATCTTTTCATTACTATTTATTCTTTCTTTCTTACGTTTTGGATATTTCTCTTTTTGTTATCATTGCGACCTTTGACAATGCCAAAAATTCAATAATGAATATTTGATCTTCGTTAGTTAGTGATAAAGCATCATTCCATTAATAATGGAGATTCAATTTCTACAATAACAGAGAAAGTTTATTTTTCTAATTTCACGGTTCATTACATTATCAAAAAATGGAATCAAACTGGTTTAATAAACAATCAGCATGGTAGAAGTAGGAAATGTAAAAAGACAAGTTATATTGATCGAATTATTATTCATCGAAACATGATCTAAAACTGATGAAAAGTTGTATTTAACGTAGCTACTGATCTTGCAATAAATTATCAAATGTCTGTTACTCCTCAAACCATTCGTAATCGGATGCATGAAATTGGATTTAGAAGACATATTGCTTGAAAAAAAAGCATTTATTAAAAAGCCAAATTGAAGAAAACGTGTTTTATGGAGTCACGAGCAACTTTTAAAAACAAAAGAGTTTTGAAATTCTATTTTGTGGTCAGATGGTTGTCAAATAGTATGGAGACAACCGTACGAAGCTATGAAAGGAGAGTGTCTGAAACCTATATATACAGCCAAATATAGAGGCGGAAGTGTGATAGTGTGCGGCTGCATGTCAGCTAGTAATGTTGGAAATTTGATATTCGTAGAAGAAATAACGTATAAGAAGCAATATGAAAAGATGTTGAACGAAAATGTAAAGGAATCAGCTAAAACTAGGTTCAACCCAACACTGGTTTGTGAAGAATCATATTAATATTCTCAAATGGTCGACTCAATCACCAGATATCAATCTAATTGAGCACTATTTAGACTATTATGCAATATGAATGGAATGGTATCAGAGAAAATGTAGCATCAAAATTAGTTAACTCAATGCCAAAGCAATTCCAAGAAGTTTTGAAATATGAATGTGGACCCATACGTTATTAACTTCTTTTCCTTGTAATATCTACATAAATCTAAAACTTTTTATTTGTTCTAACGAAAGATTGAGATTACTGGAAGGTCTATACAAAAAGTTAATTATAATTAGTAATTAAGACCTGATTTTTGTCAATATTTTTAAAAATAAAAGATATCAATCGATTTAGAATCTTTTCTGTATCAAATGATATATTTTGAGTTGACTTTTGACTTTCTCTAGGCTGAAATCCTAAGGTGTTTTTTGTAAAACCGATGGTACTTCAGATAGTAGAGAGATTTGGAGGCTTCACCAATATTTTTTCAATTGTAAGCTATATCAACGTGTAGAGAAGTGATTTCCTGAAAAGCCTCAAAAACTTATAGAAGTCTTGCTGCTTTTAAATTTTTTTTTGCTTGGACAATAAAGTAGAAATTTCCAGCTATCAAATGACAATAAGAAAGTAAACAAGATACTTTTTCTTCATAACAAAATTCGATTTATAAGATAGGGTACGAGATGTGTCCAAATAATATTTTTACATACTGTAAATGAGAAGTTTTGTAGATATAGTAGAATTTTACATCTTATTTTTCAAACTACTATGTAACACTTTCCATACAAGTAGTTAACATCAGGATCGAATGATGAGATTGTTATTCAAGCACAGCTTAAGTAGAGAAATACCGACTTGGATGACCTATATGACATTTGCGAATTCTAAATCTTAGATTCGCGTAGAGAGATTCATAATAAATTTCAATCATGTTTAGTGATTTTCACTTTGTCCTTTATATATCTTCTATATAAACCGTACAAGACAATGATTAATACATATATAATATATAAAATTTCTTGGATGGAATTGAATTCTAAAAAACGAATTTCAAATGTATTATCGTCACACGCTTATAATCTCGGTAAAATTTTTCTCAATCAAAAATAATGATCGGATTTGAAGAACTAGTAATTGACTTGATTTACGATTAATGTGTATCGAGAGGATAAAGAACAAGAATTTACCATAACAACTAAATAATGAAAAGCAATAAATGAAGTTGATGAATCATCGAATAAATAGAAATGACTAATGAAAATAATTTCAATAATGTCCTATAATAGTATTAAAATCAACGAACAATCAAGAATTAATCTTTGTTATGCTTCATTAAATAACAATCATGCAACTTCATCTAATTCAAAAATAACATTATCAAAACAATCACTTAATTTAATTGATTCAAGTGAGAAATAGTTTAATTAAATCATAAAAAATGTCTATATTCATAAATATTTAGATAAATCATTAAATAAAATTCCAATTTATGGTTCAATTGAACATTTTCTTTCTTTACAATATGATATATCTCATAATAAAAATCTTTCAAAACGAGCGAAGTAAAAGTGAATATCTAAATTTCTATTATTCATCTTAAAAATAAAATAGACATTTTTATGAACGACAAAATTCAATGATTAATAAATATGCTAATATTCTTGATCATAAAGATCAAACTATCGATCAAACAATAATAAAACTTAAAAAACATGTTAATATTCTTACAACTATTTCACTTGTGATCAATATTGTAATTAATTTTTTTAAATTAACTAAAAATTTCTATTTCATTTTTTTTTAATTTTTAGTGTTTATTTTTTCTTAAAATTTTTGCATCAGTTTTATCGAATTCATTATCAGTTATTTCAAGTGTAATTGATTCAGCAGTTGATCTTGTTTCAAGTATAATATTATTTTGGACTGCACGTGCTATAAGAAATCGAAATCAATATAGATATCCAGCTGGACGAACACGACTTGAACCTGTTGCTATTATAATACTTTCTGTAATAATGTGTTCAGCATCAGTACAAGTACTTTCTGAAGGTATTAAACGATTATTTACATATATACAATATATTACAAATCATACAAATGAAATACCTGAAGTTAATATGAATATTAAACAACCAATTCCAATTATTATTATGTGTGTAACTATCGGTAAAATTAATTTACTTGATAATATAGAAAGAAGTAACTTGGAATTTTTAATTTGAAATTAGAGAAATTAATCTTACGAGAGATGAAATGAATTCGTACTGCTAGCTTATTACTGTCGAGATATTGCATTTTTAATGTGTTTTCTAACTGAAAGTGAGTTTCGAATTTCGACTTGAAACTGTACATGTAGATAGATCTCAATGAGAATAGTTTACTGTGAAAGCACTGGTATTTTGGATTGTCTCTAATCTGAAATAAGAACATCGAAATATGCTAGTATATATGAGCGATGTAAACTGCATCTTAGGATAGGAGTAACCAAAAAGCTTAATACTTTCACAGTAAAATATGTTAATTGAGGCTTATCTCTTTGTAAATTTTCGAATTGAAATTTGAAATTCAATTTTTCTGATGTTTCTAAAGATCACTAAATTATCTATGTGCTGAAACAATTCTAGCTAAGCATTTGAAAAAATAGTAAATGTAG
>JAJEKB010021279.1:152909-240710 GCA_022393335.1 Macrotrachela quadricornifera | reverse complement strand
TAATAAATGAACATTTTGATCAATTCAAATATAACATATATATGTATTCATTTACTTTGATAAATAATAACTTTATCATATGTGATAGATATTATTTCTAAAGAAAAAAAAAGTTTGACAAATAGAATAAGTATCATTAATATATATATATTGATTTAGTTAAAAGAATATAAATGTATATTAACTATAACATTTATTCTTATATTGTTTATTTAATTAGTTACTTTAAATTTTACTATTCTATTAATATTAATAGAAAAGGAAACATTTTCAATAAGTGCTCTATAGTGATCCTACTAATATTATTAAAATACTGTTTTGTATATTAATTCTTTCGAAAATTAAATTGTATATATATTATATGAATGAAAGTTTATAGATTAAATTCTTCTGAATCATGTTCAATTTTCATTCTACTATCACTATATTGAATAACAATTAAAGTGCGTATATTCGCTGATTAATTCTTATGTATATTGCAAATGAATATATTGAAAAAAATCATTTGTAAATATACAATGACCTTGATAATATTTATATAAGATTTATTTTCTTATATGAATCATAAATATATTTCGTTATTTTCAAAGATTCTTTTTTTGTCTCAAATCTTCATATTGTTTTTCAATGTATTTGATTAGATTCAAATTCTTAAAAAACAAAAAACTAAAAGATGTATGTGAAAAGAACGACGACGACAACAACAACAACGAGAGCTTATAAAGATATAATCAACGTAATAAAATGTTCTTTGTAATATAATACTTATACTGATATACTCAATTGTATTTGTAATTTGAAAAATTTCAATATAATATTAATTTTTGATTATTTCTTATTAACAATTAGATATTTTCTTTGTATAAATATATTTTATTTAAAAAAGAAAAAAAAAAGAATTCATCATTAAAAATGTTGAAGAAATATAACATAAAAATAGAGAAGAGTTGCATACTTTCATAGGTAAGTATGTATATATTTAACGAGTATGATGACAAAATCGTACCTTATCTTTTCTAGGTTTTTTTCTTTATGAAAAGAACAAAATGAAGGGGCGTTAGCAGTTTTATTGTCGTTGTGGTATGTATGTACTTCTCTATCGTTCTTTATGATGAGGATCGTTTTTGTTTCATATATCGACATTTCATCATTTTTAAACTATACTTATACGAACAATATTGTCATATAACATTTATTCGTTATGGCTTATACATCAAGAAGTAATTGTATAAATATATTTATATGATATAAAAAACATTCAATATCTTATTTTAGACATCGATAATAATGAACGATATGAATTTCGAGATGAATATCCAACAGTATCAAAACTTGTTAAACCACAAAATGATACAAATTTAATTAATCGACAAAATCCAGACAATCCTTATACATATCGAAAACCAACTGATGATCAATATAGTTCGAATTCACAACGAACTACAGATAGTGCTTATGAAAGTATAAGACGAAGTGGTGATACTCAATATTCAATTCAACGTCTTCCTGCTCCGTATAATCGTCAAGAAATTGATCGACGAAATAATAATTTTGAATGTACACAACCACCACCACCAACAGCTCATATTTATGTTGATCCAACTCGTCGTCCAGGTCATGGTAATGCACGTACATGTGTTATGGAAATCAATATAGCAGTAACTTTGGGTCCTGATCGTACACCTCAAGCATCAATTACATCAAGTAATACAAATTATAGAACACCAGCTATTCGTTCAACAGCTACTTTTGATGATGTTCGTTATTTGGATGTAAATTTTCAATCACCAGAAAATACTGCTCAAGTTTCAACAGATGGTATTGTACATCGTACACCATCACAAAAATCAACTGGTTTTCCAAATGAAAATATGAATGCATAAACAAATAATTTCGGTTTTATTTTACTAAATAAACTATTATGGAATATCTATATGTGTGTGTTAAACATGATTTAATTGAGCAAATAAAAGAATATTTTGATTTTGTAATTCATATAAACTAAATATTACTTATTAATTTAATATAATCAAAATAAAAATCTTTAATAACTATTATCTACTATTAAATTCATATATAAATACTTGAAAATTCAAATTCATGATATAATCACAATATTTGATTTTTAAAGATGATTAAATTGAATATATATTTATTTGACAGTTTATGTGAATTGTTAATGAATCATTATAATTTGATAGACAGTCATAGAATCTTATGAATCAATTTAAAACTAAACACTTGAAATGTATTATATTTGATTTTTTTTCTTCTTGCCTTAGTAAAGATTTATCATGTTCATAAAATCAATGTTCTTCCTTTCGATGTTAATATGAATATTTTCGCACGAAAATTTCATTGGTTCATTCTAGTCTTTTTTTTTTCTCTCTCTCTCTCTCTCTTGTTCTTATGATAGAAAGTAAAGCCTTTAGTGTACATTTTTTGTTTGTATAAGAGAGTAGCTCTCAGGAAAAAAGAAAGAAAATGCGAACACTTCATTTTTACTAAAGTGAATCGTCCGGTAAGCAACATTTGAATTTAATATAAACAAGTTTTGATTATATTTTTTTTATTTCATTAAAATTATTTTTTTCATTATCTTTTCTTTTTTCTTCTCTTCTTATCATAAAATAAACGGATCCAAGAAAGAAAAAAAAAGATAGAATCTTATGTCATATAGTCACATGCAATAAATATCAGCAGGATTTTATTCTCATAATTGAAAAAAAAAAATTTTTTTTTTTTTATTATAGATTATTGTCCTTGATAAAAAAAAAAGTCAATTGAAATAGTGAAAAATTAATTGAACTAATGCAGGTTAATTTACAAAAAGATACAACATTTACAAAAATATTTGTTGGAGGTTAAATAAATTGAAAAAAAAATTTTTAATTAAATAAAAAAAATTTTATTTTTATTTAAGGTTTACCATATCATACAACTGATGAAACATTACGAGCTTTTTTTTCTAAATATGGTGAAATTGAAGAAGCGGTTGTTATTACAGATCGAAGTACAGGAAAATCACGTGGTTATGGATTTGTATATTAAAATTCTTGAATTAATTATTTTTGAAAATAATATTTTTTATTTTTATTTATCATAGGTAACAATGGCACGAAAAGAAGGAGCAGATGAAGCTATTAAAGAACCAAATCCAATTATTGATGGACGTCGTGCAAATGTTAATTTAGCTTATTTAGGTGCTAAAAATCGAACTACAACATTACCACGTATGTTAATTATTTAACATTTATATTATTTTCTTTTCGTTTTTTTTATTATTTAGTTAGTTATAGTCTACTTGCTCGTATGCCTACATATCAATCAACAGCTACTGCTTATCCGTATGTATATAATTAATAATTATATTTAAAAAAGTAAAATTTATATTTTATTTCTACTTTATATTTTATGCAAATGTAATGAGATATCTGATTGTGCATATAGATTTGATTTTTTTTTTAAAGAAGGAAGCCATTTGTTTGTTTTCAATTGTCTTTTTTATCAACTAGGCTTCTTTTCTTGTTCTATCCGCTCATGTCTTTTGATCGAATTGAAATAAAATGAGACATATAATGAAAAACAAAAAGAAAAAAAAAAGAAATCTTTTTTCTTCTTCACTCGAAATAATAATGTGAGAGCATTTTCTGCCGATGGCATTAAAACAATAGTAACTAATATACAATAGAAGACTGAATAAAAGTTAGATAAACAATTGTCACCTTTTTACTTCTTATATTTGAAAAAGAAAAGAGTGAATAATAACGAATGACATTCTTTTCTTCCTCTCTATATCTCTATAGGATAATACAAAATGCTGCAAACGGATGAACAGCAAAATGAATTAAATATTAAAAATAAAAAAAAGGTGCTTATGGGTATTTTTTGTTTTCCGCATGTGTCTGACCATGTTGTTGTTTTTTTGGTTTGGTCGTTTGCATTTTGTTTGTCGTGTGTAAATAAATATTCAACAGAATCTAACGATTTATTTATTTATTTATCATGATTATCTTATCCCTTTTTATTATTTTCGACACTATTAAAATTTATTATTGTTGTTTTGTTTGTGTTTTTGGTTCTCTTTTTTGTGTTTTTTGGTTTGACTTCAATGAAAATTTATCAGATAAATTTTACATAGAAATATTTTTAAAATAATATTAAAATATTTATTAATTATATATATATATATTTATTTATTTATTTTTTTTTTAGTTCAAGTGTTGTGTATTATCCATTAGCACAACAATCAGCTCTTCAACAACCTGTTTATTTAACACCAACAACTGCTACATCAGCAACAACATGGCCAACAAATTTATTTTCACAATTTAATCTTGCAAATTTATCACAGGCAACAACATCAAATACAAATATTTCAACAACATTAAATAATACTGGTACAACATCATCATCACAAACTATTTATGATGTTTCAACAGGTTTATTTGAAACATCATCATCACCAACAGCTGGCCAACAATTATATTGGCCAAATTATAGTTAAACTTATTTGTTCTTTTTTTTTTTCTTGTTCATTTTATCTGTCATATAACAAATCTCTTTTATCATCGTTTTATTTCTCAGAAAAAAAAAATCAATTGAAGACATTCAGAAATAAATAAATAAATAAACAACACGAAAAAAAAAACAAACAAATGAATAATACTAAGAACGTGGTTTAAATTGATCACCATCAAAAGGTAATTTAAATTTTTTTATTTCAACCATTAATTGATGAAGATTTGGTAATGATATATTTGATGATATAGTTTTTAAATTTGTATTACTTGATAATAAACGTTGAAAATCATGATAATATGATAAAAATTGTGTAAATACTTCTTTTAATATTGGTTGACTTAATTTAAGAGATGGAAATGAACGTATTACATCATTATGTATTAAATCAAAAGTTTTCTTAAAATCACCACTAAATAATTTACTAATTATTATTAATTTATCTATTTAAAACAAAAATGTTAAATTGTATAGAAATATTATTAATAATTTTTTTACTTTCTATTTGTTTTGTATTACCATCGGATAAAAATTGATCACTATCACGTACAAATGATATAAGTGGAGAAAAATATGGTATTAAAACTTCTTTAACATATTCATCAATTCTTTCATGAAGTAATGTTTTTACTGCATCACATTCGGGTGAATCTTCATTGGTATATGCCTTTGAAAACAAAATCATTAATAGAAAATTTCAAAGAAATTTTTTTATTATTCATTGGTTGATGAATTAAATTTAGTGGATTTTCGATCTTTAGCTAAGTAAAAATAAATGCGGAAACTTCGGATTTTATCCGAAAGTTATGTGTACTTCAAAGAGTAAAAAGAATTGACAACAAATTGATTTTGATCGAACCGTCTAAAGACTAGCTATCTTGAGTCTATGATCAGCATTTTGACCGTATCTCGTGAACGGCTTGGCCATTTGAGCTCTGAGACATCTCGATTGGACGGAAAACAGTTTAGTCTACAAATTCATTCTACTCAAGTGAGGAAGTTATCAAATAAAACAAGTGCTAGAAGTCAAAAACTGTCTAAATCCGAGGATTACACTGCGGGAGGTGATATTTTGGATTTTTCTCATGTGCTGCACGAGATCTTAGGCTTATTTTTCTACAAGATATAGATCTCATCAAGACACATCTTTTGCCACTAAATTGTAAGAATAAAAAAACTGGGGAGCCAAGTTAGCTTGGACGACGCTATAGGCGATCCTATAAAGTGATCATTGACTCAACTCTCAAAGTGATATTATATCTTTAGAAATCACAGAAAACGAGTTCAGATTCGTGATCAGCTTAGAAAACTGAGTAGGAGTTATTCCAGAATGGATTTGGGCTTTTATCTAGCGACATTATGGTCATAGGTAACCTCATGGATCTACTAAAGATATGTGATACACAGAGACATCAGTATTTTCATAATAATCCATCAATATTAATAGCTATCGAGTTCAGATTTTTCCATTTGATAACTCTTTTTAGTAGCGACAAAGCCATGCACCTAGAACACTCCAAAACTGCTAGTTACCCGAGACATATTTAGGCACACTGGCCTCAGGATACAAATTTTGTACATTTAGGGACCTTATTTAGGCAATTTTCACTTAAAAAGTTACGATTTCATTCAAAACTAATATCATATTCGGAATGAGCGTTAAAAACTGAGTCGATTCATATATATTTAAAATATTTCTACGAAAAAAAATTTTTTTGAAAAATTCCCTGTACTCCCCCTCAGCGATGGTCTGGTGAATAATGACAATTTTTTCGATAACTCAGCCATTTCTCGTCGGATCTTTCTCATCTTCGAACTCGACCGAGATATTGATGAGACAATTCTGTGCACAAAATTTCAGCTCAATCGAATGTAATTGTGAAGAGTTATCGAATAAACGGACGGCCGGACACACTGATCGATTTTAGTAGTGTACTCACTTTTTGAGTACACAAAAAACCATCGCGGCAGTGACAGATTTTCAGCCGCGATGGACATCTCTACATGATATCGATCATAAAGAATATTTCTTACTGTTAAAACAGATAATAATAAATCATAATTATTAATAATAAAAATTAATTGTTCTTTTCTTTGTGGAAATTCATTAGCCATTCGAAGTATAAGATTACGTATTTCAGCTTGTAAACGTGTCATTAATGTTGAAATTTTTTCATTGGAAAATTCTTCATTTAATCTTGTAACAGCTCCAGAAAATTCTGCATAACGTCGTACAATCTAAAAGTTTGTTTTTTTTTTCAATAAATAACAAAACACAAACAAATATCAAAAATTTTTTTCTTACAAAATGTGGATTAAGTTCAATAGATGAAAATTTATGTGGTTCAACACGTTGTACACTATCAATATTAAGTTTCATAATAATTTCAAAACGAGATTCAAACAATTGTATTAACATTGCATGGAATCTAGAAAAAAAATATGTATATTATATCTAAGTTTAAATATATATATATAATTTACCTATTTAAAATAGATACATTACGTTTATTAGCTATAACTTGATAACGATAAATTAAATGCATACAAAGTAAAATAGCTATTGGATCATATGAATCCGATATGTAAGTTTCAACATTTTTTTGTATTAATTTAAATGTTTTATCAAATATTTCCATAAAAAATTCAGGTGCTGTTCGATTTTGTACCATAAAAAAATCACATAAAAATAAATATTCACGACAACAATTATCTAATAAGGCATATTGTTCACTACGAAATAAATATTCATATGGATACTAAAATATTAAAAACAAAATCACAAGTGTTTTTGTTTTTTTATTTTTATTTTTTACTTTTGTTTCAGTTTTTTGTTGAGTATGTGGAACAATTATTGGTGCTTCTAATTCTTGTTTAAGTACACAATCACGATTACCCAAACTAAAGACAGTAGCACGATGTTTTATATTTGGCTTTATTAAATAAACAAGAAAAAGAAGATGAAGATTAAATTAATACAAAAAAAAAAACAGTTTAACTTACACGAGCACTAGCAGAAAAAAATGAAATATTTGATCGAGGACGATTATCTGCACCAAGTACATCATCTTTATCTGGTTTTTCCTCTAACTAGAGAAGGAAAAAAAGGATGATTTATTTTAATATTCATATGATAATTTAACTTACTTGAAGTTTAATAAGTTTAGCTGAATACTCTTTAAAATATGAAAAATAAACTTTGCTTAATGTATCAATATATTCTCGTCGAATTTCATCAGCTATTTGTCTATCATTTGTTAATAAAAATTCATAAAAAAATCTATTTCTTAATAAAATATTTTGTGGTATTTCATAATTTGTCATTGCTTTACGAAATTGATAAATTTTTTGTAATATAAATTCACGAATTTTACTTATTGTCTATTAACATTAAAAAATAAAAAATAAAAAGTTTGTTTTTAAAAATTTGTTACTTTTATACGTAATTTTTCTAAAACTTCTTGTACATCTTGACAAGCAATAGCATCATGAAATGATTGTTCTTTAACAAATTTTATTTTATGACTTAATTCATGAAGTTGTTCAAGAAATTGTCGTTCTGTTACTGGTACATCCATAATAATTCTATAGAAAAAATACTTAATTAAAATATTATCTCGTTTATTTTTCATATTTATACTGTATCATTGATTGTGGTACAACCATTTCATCAACAACTTGACTTAATTGACCACGTACAAGTTCTCGATTTTTTTTCTTTATATTTAATTCAGCTGAATATTGTTGTAAATGACGAATTTCATTACTTATATTAGCTAAATTATTTTGAAAATTTTTTAACATATGATCCATTGACTAAAAAAGTATATATATATAAAATTTTAAGATTTTATTTAAAGAAATTTTTTTACTTCAAGAATTTTATCACATGATGATATTTGCATATGAAGATTTGCGATATTATTTGCTTCGCCAATAACTTTAAAAAAAAAATCTTTTTGTTAAATATCTAGTTCCACTTTACAATTTTGAAAGAGGTCAAGAACTCTAGTCTGGAGTAGACATAGACTCAGCCTTGATCAAGCTCGAGTCATTCAAGTTTGGTACATTCCTTATATGGAGGAGAGTGAATCTTTCTTATGATTATATAATGGGATTAAATCTTAGAATTAAGTGTACATACAATCTTGTACAAAAGCTTTTTCATGCACTTGTAATTTTTCCTGTATTTGTTCAGAATATTGAGCTAGATCAATATCCTAGAAATATTTATATATTCGCTTTTTTTTTATTTGAAGAATATTTACTTGTGTAAGTGCTTCTTGAACAAATTGATCTTGTAAATTTTCTTCAATATGAGCTAAATAAAAGAATAAATTTATTAAAAATTAATATTATCTATTAATACCTTCCATATCATCTAAAGACCATTCTTCATCAGCTGGTTTATCTAATTGAAGTTTTTGTAAAATATTTGCAGCCTAATAATATTATATAAAAATTAATATTAAGAAATATATTTAAAAAAATATTTACTTCAAGATAAAGTTGTTCACTTTCTAAATCACCTAAACCTGTATTATCTGTTGGAAATGGTCCTTCGGTGGTCATAATTAAATAATCTTATTTATCTGAAATTAAAAATTTTAATAAAAAAGAAAACAAAAGTTTAGATATCTGAAAACTGCAATGTTTTATACTTTGGTAGAATTTCGAAATTTATGGTCTTCACAACAAGTTATCGTCTTCTTATTAATGATCTCTAAAATCTAATATTTTGAATAATTTCTTTCCTTTTTTTCTTTTATTCCAATTATATATACAAAAAAAAATGTTTTATCGAATCTGTCGTCTAGATAAATCACTTGTACCATTAGATGTTGAAATAGGCATATTATTTATATCAAAAGCTGACCGACATGTTGAACATGTTGATGTATTATCACAATAAATAGATAAACATACGGAACAAACATAACCTGTATCAATTAATTTATGATGACAAAAACATGCTGGACGATAATCAACAGCAACTTTTGTTGGTAATGCAAGCATTTTACGAACTTCTTTGTCAGTTAAATAAAGCCAAAGTAAATATTGTAATAAACCATTTGGATCTGGTACACGTAAATATATACCTGATGTTAAATCACCTATTAAAAGAAAAATTCCTTAATAGATTTTTCAAATAAATCTCAATTGGTGTCAAATATTAGTTCAACAAAATTTTTTCCTCGTATCTATGTGCTTCTCTGAAAATCTATCAGACAACTAAATTATAAATTTTCCTAAATACATTTGACAAAAAAAATGTATGAATTTATGATCAACTTACATGCTTGCTGTAAAAGACTAGAATCATTATTAAGTATACATCCATCAATAGGTACATTAGTTTTTTCTGATGTAAAAACTGCATTCATAAAATTCATATATTGTTTTGATGTATCATTTGTTGTTTGAATAATTAATATTCTAAATGAATTTTTTTCTCCAGTTATTGTATCACGTATAAGATGATTTATATAACAAAGTGCTTGTGTTAATGCCATTGTTATTAATGTACCAGATGATGCATTTATAGATGAAGAATTTTGTAAAAAATCTTTAAGATTATTTTCTACAACACGATCAACAACAAATAATTGTTCAAACATATTTGTTTTTGTTACGGTTGGTATAATTAATGATTCATTTGTTGAATCAGGATAAAGAAAACATGTTTCATTATTTGAACAACCAATTATTGTTAAACGATGATTTATATCAAATGCAATATAAGCATTACAAAATTGAATTATTATATTAAGATATTGTTTAAAATTTAATGTTGTAGTTGATGAAACTTTATCAGACCAATAAAATGGATTAAGATCAATTATAACAACAAGATGTTTTGTTGATGAAGACATTCTCTTTTAAATATATATGTATATAACAATATCTGAAATATTTTTTATAATAAAATATTCGAAAAAAAGCATACAAGTTTTATCCAAAATAAAACTACAGATTATAAAATTATTTCATGAAAGAATTCTCCGACTACTAAATTGCTTTTAAGTCGGAAGTATGCACATGATATCGGCTCGAAAAATCTCTGCAATACCTTAGTTTTTATTAAATAAATGGTAAGTATTAAAATCCAGTTGCCGTAAATGTTCAAAATGTTACACACACGAAATATCATATGATATGAAGTTTGATTGATTTTAAATAAGAATTATTATCTGATTGATGACCAGGATAAAATTCGACGTATGAATAACAATCGTTGAGAATGAGCGAAAATAGACAGTTGATAAGATAAATAAAATAAGCATATACATCTAACCACTATTCTTTTTCTTATGTAAACACACGTTCATTCTGACTAAGAATTGCCGATTCTCAGATTTTTAGCATACAAATTTTTACTTACTAATTTATCATTATACTATCTATTTTCATTCTTTCCTAATCACTGTTACTCACCTGTCGAATGTCATCCTCATCACCAATGATTTCTTTTTTAAATCATAAAATCAAGCTGTAATCATGAAACTTTGTTTAAGTGAGATTTCTTATGATCAATATCTTGAACATTTAATGCAACTGAATTTTAGAACTTACCATTTTATTTCGAAAACTTTTCGAGTATTCTATGTAAAAAGTTTGAAATTTTTATAAAAAATTATTCTGATTGAAGCCTATTTCTATGCAACATTTCAATTCAAAATTTGAAACATAACTTCTTCGAAGATAACCGTAACTTTATAGTTAAAATTCAAATTTTTTTTATTTTGATTTTTTTAATTATTTCTTTTCCAATAAACGTATATTCATAATCTAAAAAACAAAAATAAAAATAAAAATAAACAACAAGAGATTATTATTTTCTTGTTTATTGTATACACCGGTCTCACAATTACTCCTTCTTGATAGAAGCACAGCTCATAGCATCAGACATTTGTCAAAACAAATATATATAAATATAGATATATATATGTATATGTACATAAAAATAAAATATTGATTGCTTTTGATAAAAAAAAACGAAAGAACAAAAGAAAGAAAAATAAAGACCCACTCGAAAAAGAAAGAAATAAAATGACTTAGAAAATACACACACTATATACAATAACAAAAAAAAAATATATTTAGACAGAAAAATGATTACTTTTTAACAGATTCATCAGATACTTCATCATCATCATCATGAACAGTAGCCATTCGTATTTGTTGACCAGTATAACGACGTTTTTTAAATGGTAATTGTTCTGAAAATTGTTTAGTTGTTTCTATTTGTGGTTGAATTTGTTTATCTTCATTTTCCGGTCGTTTATTTTGTAAAATAGACATTGATTCATTTGTTGGTGTTGATTGAAGAATATTGCATGTACGTGATGGTATTGATGGAGGATGAGGTGGTGGGGGTGGTGCTTGAAATAAATTTGTTTGTGTATAATGTGCAAAGTGTATTGAACGATGATCAATAGGTGCTAATATATGAAATGGTTGTGATTGAGGTTGATTTGGACTGGTAATTAATATCATACTTGTATGACCAGTTAATGGTGAAAATTCTAATGGTGTACCAGATGGATTTGTTGATGGTGTAGCTGTTGTTATATATGCTATATTTGGTGACGGAACAAAATAAGTTGGTAATGAATGAGATTGTGTGAATGGAAAAAAATTAGTTAATTGTGGTAATGATGTTGTAGGAAGACCAGTATTTGACGTTGATGGAATTTGTATTGGCATTGTTGTTTGACCAATTGTAGATGAAGATAAATGAGGAGAATGAGAAAGAATTTGTATACGATGTGTTTGAGGTGATGATTCATTAGATGGTGTTATAGAATTTATTTGAGAATATTCATTGAAAGTGGATGGAACAGTTGAAATGAAAGATGATTGAACTTCTAAAAGAAAATAAGAAATTTGAAATTCAAATAAGCAATAACTAAGGATATCTGAAAGATAAAATCAAGTCTTTTTGGTTTTATTGTATAAGATATATTCAATCTATATCGTCATTTTTAATAATACCACTGGTTAATTGCGGTTTTACTAATACTCATTGTAACTTGTGGTTTAGTGGTGGTAACAACTGCTACTATGTTTTTAACTGCAATAGTTGTGAGGTCAAAATATTTTTACTAGTATTATAGTTAATCGTGAGAAAAAAAGTATCGATTTTTAGTCCTGAATCAATTAGATGTCAATGTTTTCGACCAATGAAATTTTTCTTTTTTTTAACGCCATCTATATTAAAAGATTAATCTTTCAAACGGAGCTGAATCAGCTGATAGAACTGGCAAAAGCGACTTGAATGACTAACATATATAGGCCAACGTGGACGTAACTCTAATAAAAGACTATTTTAATGGTTAAAAATTTTCAATTGTTTTTGCATGGCAATGACACAATACTAATAGATCAGACAACCTAAAATAAGAAAGAAAATGCGGATGCTATTGAAATCTAGCAATTGGTTATAATCGTTGAATTCATCGAAATCTATTGAAAACTGCCAGAATTCAATAAGATAATCATATCATGAGTTTGCCTTTTCTTCTTTGACTGCAATTTTAAAGTGAAATCCATTCTTATACTAATGATTTTCCCTGAATTCTAGTCGATTCTAAAATCTGTTTTTTTTCTTTATAACTTGCATGAAAAACAATTATTGTAGCATCAACTCTACTAGACAAATGAAAATTAGCTTTTTAATCTTGATTATCTCGGAATATTGCTCTTTCAACTGTCTATTTTTTTCATTTAGTTATATGCCAATATATATTTTAATACATGCTACTTTTGTGTCATTATATTTATTGAATTATATTATTTGAAAGGGCCTCGTCGAATAAAGTAATCCATTCTGAAATGAAAAACCAAATATAACATGTTGTAGAACTTTTTGAAATGTATCGAATTGTATATAATAAATCTTCTTTTCATAAGATTTTCAAGGAGCTTGAGTCAATTTATTCATAGACGATTACATAGCTTCACCGACATCCTCATATGAGTAGCATCTGTGGTTATCTCGTCAGTGTGGTTATGGGTATCTATTGGTCTATAAGTAAATTAACCCTAGCTCCTTTAAAATCTTATGAAAAGAGGATTTACTATATACCATTCAATGCGCCTCAAAGAGCTCTACAATACAATATATTGGTTTTTTCCACTTCTGGATAGATTACTTTATATATTTCGCTGAATAAATTGTAGATAGCAATAGGTCAGACTTGACCAATCTCAAATTAACTTCCTATCAATTTTCTAAATTTTATCTTTTCATAAAGTTTTTACGATTATACATCAATTGTCCCACGTTGTTTGTAGTTCAATAGTCCATACATGAGCGATAGAAGCAGGGCTCTCAATGTGGGAAGGGATGAGGTGGGCTAGCCCCTCCCACTTTTTACGCCGTGTCTGCGAAAATTTTGAATTATCTCTCGAAAAGTATCATTCACAAAAACAGAGACAATTTACAGTATCAATCTCTACTTTCAAATGTAAGTAGTACAGGACTATTGAAATATAATAACAAAAACAATCAAATACTTCCAAGAAGAGAAAATTTAGAAAATCGATACTTATTCATTTTGAATTTATTAAAATTGAGTGTGACTGAGTCCAAGATACATTCGTAATTATAGACATTAAAGAATCTTCGAATATAATTTCAATTTAAATGACAGATCTTTAAAATTTAGATAAAATGACGAACTGAAAATATTTCTCTTAGTTTCATATAGAAAATAAATGAATCTAAATTTGTAATGATATGTTATTTCATTCATTATCATTAAGAATTTTTAAAATTTAACTCAAAAGATAAATAATTAAATATTTATTAATCTACCTGAAGTTCTTGGTGTAGATGAATAAGTAAAATGAACTGGTGATGTCGGACGATGTTGTTTTATACGTGGTGATCGTAATGGATATGGCATATGACTTGGTGAATGTATATGTGGTCGTGTAGTCGAAACAGGTGAATGAGAAAATGAAGTAACAGATGATTGTAATGGTAGTGTTGGTGGTGGAGGACTTGTTGAAACACTTGTACGAGTTTTAGATACGATATTTTCACTTATTGTTCGTGAACGTGTTTTAGGTTTATTTGTTAATAATAATGATTCAGATTGTTTTTTTGGTTTAGTTGTTTGATGACGAATTGTATGTGTAAGAACTGGTTGTACAAGATTTTTTTCTTTCTCTTCTTTAATATTACTTTCAAATGTAATCTAAATGAAAAAATATATGAAAATATTTTAATTATTTATTAAAAATGAAAAGACAAACTTGTGTTGATGATAATTCTCGATAATATTGTTCATCTAATTCAACTCGTCCAACACCATTTATTTGTTGTATTTGATTATCAGAATATTTTTGTGTTTTATGTCCATGATCAAAGCAACCAAAAAATTGTATACATATACCATCAACAATCATTTTTCCCGAAACACGAATCTAAATTAGAAATTTAGTTTTTCTTTTTTTATTTATTTTCTTCTCTTTTTTACTTTTGATTGATCATTTTCATCAGGAATACTTTCAACAGAATCAAGAAATAATGAATAACCAATATCACGAAATGTCTGGAAAAAAAACAAATAAATATTGTTTTATAAGAGAGATAAAACAAATATTATTTTTGTTAAATTTATATTTACAACAATTAAATGTTTATTTGAAATATCTTCATCAAAACATTTTGTTAAATCATTTAAATCTTGATTTGTATTAAGACCATGTTCACCAAATTCATTTCGTAATGGAACATAAAATACCTTGAAAAATAAAAAATAGAATAAGAAATTATGTAATAACATTATTTAATATTTATTTATGTTGTTTTTATTTTTACATCTGTTTCATTTAATAGTTTACTTAATTCTTCATGATGTTCAAATGAATCTTGTTGTGAAGATAAAAGACCAATTTCAATAGGCATTTTTTTTTTCAAATCAATTAATAAAATTTTATTTTCTTAATCAATAGAAATTCATCTATGAATAAAAATGACTCGATTGTTTGCGTGGCTGACGCGTTGCTGGGTGCGTGATTCCTTTTAGTCTCATGACGTATTTCTGTCATTGGATTGCACGTGCCATTCTTTTTTCCTTATGGACTTCACTATGAATAACCAATCAAAAATTGACATAGAGGAAGTTATTGATATTATACATACTAAAAAGATAATCATATAAAATAAATTTAAAAGTAAAAAAAATTTAATCTATGAATCTTAAATAAATAATATATTGTACAAGTTCCTTTTTCTTTAATGACATCATCATTGATAAATCTACTGATTATTGATACGAGTTTACCTGCTCTTATATTAATACATCAATTTTCTCTGTTTTTACTTGAAAAATTATCTTAATAATAATCTTGTCTATTAAATATTTCAATGTATATATATATAATAGATTTTTTTGTTTTATTTTCAAGATGATAAATATTCTAATAAAACATTCATTAGTACGTTATTGTTTTATTCGTAATTTAATATCAATACGATCTTTATCAACTAGTTTTGATGATGTATTTAAAGCACAAGAACGTGGACTTTTTTGTGATAATTTAGCTGAAGTTGAGTATGTTTTTATTTTATATTGATTAAGAAACAAAAAAAAAATAAAATAGATGATTGATTTTTTTTTCTTATAAGCCCTAATCTTAGAAAACTTGTTACATCAAAAAAACAAACAATTTATTGTGGATTCGATCCAACAGCTAAATCATTACATGTTGGAAATTTAGTTGGTAATAAAAAAACAAAATATTTTCTTCAAATTTAAATAAAAAATTTTTTATGATTTTCATAGGTTTAATTGGTTTACTTCATTGGCAACGAGCTGGTCATCAACCTATTGCACTTGTAAATATATATATATATATATTTGTGTGTTATTTATATTGACTTATAAATTTAGTTAGGCAGTGCGACAGTATTAATTGGTGATCCATCTGGACGATTACATGAACGTAAACAAAATTTAAGTAATGAAGATATTGTATCTAATACAGAAAATATTGAAAATTTAATACAATTAATATTTCAAAATCATGAAAAATATTTTTGGAAAGATCAACAAAAAAAATTATTACCTTTAATGTAAGATATTCTTTTCTAAGTAATTTTAATATTAATTTAAATAAAAGGTTTGTAAATAATTTATCATTTTATGATAATATGAATACAATTACATTTGTTTCAACATATGGACCACATTTTCGAATGAATCCATTACTTTCACGTAAAGTGTATGTTAGAAATTTTATTTTTGTTTTTTTTTTTATTTATTTTTGATAAATTTAGTATTAAAACTCGTCTTGAAACATCTCATGATGGATTAGGTTATAATGAATTTAGTTATCAACTTTATCAAGCTTATGATTGGTATTGTTTATTTAAACAATATAATTGTCGTTTTCAAGTAATTGAATTATTAAGATATTTCTGTTTTGTCGAATTAGAAATAAAAATTGTTGTTACATATTCTTATAGTCTTGAATGAATTATTTTAAAGATTATATGAGTTAAAATAAACCGAGGAACTAAAGAGGTTATCTGTTAGCTTAAATTCGCTTTAAAATACGAAATTCATTGTATCTCTGGCTTCACATATTTCAAAATTATTTTAGCTTGGTGGTGTTGATCAAATAGGTAATATGCGTACTGGTCATGATTTTATTTCACGTATGACAAATTTTGAAGAAGATAGCTATGGTACTTATATATATACTTATATAAATAAAAACTATTTTATTATTCTAATAGGTGTTACTGTACCATTAATAACAAATGAAGGTGGAGAAAAATTAGGTAAAAGTGTTGGAAATGCTTTATGGCTTGATGAAAATCTTTCTACACCATATGAATGTTATCAAGTTAATCATTCTCTTTTTTTTTCTTAATATAAGATTCAAATGTTTTGTGTGTTTTTAGTATTTTCGAAATACACCTGATACAAAAGTTGAAGAATATTTAAAAATATTTACATTTCTTCCATTTAATGAAATTGAACAAGTTATGAAAATACATAGAGTAAAAATTAAATTATTTCATTATACGAAAAAAACAGCATTGTTTTTATCTTATTGAAGGAAAAACCTCATGAATATGCTGCTCAAATAAAATTAGCTAAACAAATAACATTATTAATTCATGGAGGTTAATATTTACTTATTATTATATAAGAAAAAAAAATTAAATTTTCTTCTTTTAGAAAAAGGACTTGAATCAGCAATACGTAGTACTCAGGCAATGTTTGCTCATAATATTGATTTACTTCATAATTTAACAGAAAAAGAAATTGATGGTCTAACAAATAGTGTTCCAACAATTCAAATGGCAATTAATCCAGGTAAGAAATACAAAATTAATAATTAATGTTTTCTTTTTTGTTTTTATTTATTAGAATTAACTTTACTCGATATATGTATGTATGCAAAATGTTTTTCAAATCAATCTGTTGCACTTAAAGTAATTAATGATGGTGGAGTTTATGTTAATCATAAAAAATTATCAAATCCTCATGCAATACTCGTTTTTGGTATACATATATTACCAACTATGATTACTGTATTACGTGTTGGTAAGAAAAAATTTAGTTTTTCTTTTTTGTTAAACAATGTAAAAAATAAAATTAATTTTTTTATTTTATAGGAAAGAAAAATTTCTATATGATTCGATGGACAAATACCGATGTATTATTGCGTCAAAAAATTTAGGTTCTTTTTTTTTTTTTTCTTTTGTTATAAATCGATGATGTAAACTTTGACATATCTATATATGTGTGTGTGTTCAACCGCAAAAGGTTCATATAGATATATATGTATTTTGATTGATTGCATGGATATTAGTTCTATAAGTAATCGAAAGAAGAAGAAAAAAAAAGCCGAAGAGATAGAGAAAGGACAAGGGCGAAAATAGGTCAAATTTTACATTTACTATATGAATCGAATAAAAAATTTGTCACAATATTATGAAAAAGAACAATATTGTATTATGAATGATATTAAAGGAACGCTATTTTACCAACAAAAAGATCAATTAAAAGTAATGAATAATAAAAAATTTAATGGAATTACAAGAACATATATGGAAAATGGAAATAGATTAATTACAGAAAATATTTATAAACATGATTCAAATACTAGTAGTGAACAATCGTAAGTATATATACAAACATAATTACTATATGCTTTATTTAATTTATTCGAATGACAAAAGTGTACTAACGAATGAATAGTTCACTTTATTTACCGAAAGAGATTGTATTTCAAAAATTTTAACCTAAAATTTTGTATACATTAATATCGTCATTAAATATAAAATTTTATCAATTTAAGATATCACATAAATAGGAAATAAATGTCTCAATATGTCCATATCTTTCATCAATATTTTATGTATAAAGTACATATGTCAAAAAAATTCATATCTTGATATTGTGATATCTAAAATTTGATCAAATTTTATATTTAATTAAGACCTTGCTGGGTACAAAGTTTCAGGTCAAAGTTCTAAGGAACAATTTTTTTTTCGAAATATTGAATTACTGTAGGAGGAACCTACAACCGAAGAATTAATGCCTTACTCAAGTCTAAATAATAGATGACTTCATAGCAAATAGTCGCATTCTGCGTTACATGTCTTAATTTCTAAATTAAAAAAAAAAACAATATAATACAAAATGCAGCTTAAAATCAATAGTTTCTCTTTTATTTCTTTCGAACTGATTGATTCATACTGGACAGTTCATAAGTATTTATTAGTAGTCTTGATTTAAATTATTAGAGTTAAGACTAATGCATAGAAAAGTCGCCTATAATCAGACCTTTTACAAACATTTTTGATGATTCTCGATATATTTTACCTAAAAAACAGGTTTTTTTTGTTGGCATTTGCCGGATTTCTCCATATTTCCTTAGAAATACATTTCTTAAAATATTTCATAAATATCAACAAATTAAAAACCATTCGAACATCTGAATTATTAAGTTTAAGCATGTTCTTTTTAAATGATTCTACATAGTTTAACACGTAAACTTGTTCGTCATTCAAGTTTTCGTCAAAATAATCGTCGAAGTCAATCAACATTTTCATCATTCCGTTTTCAACCAACAATAACATATGATGAAAAATGGGTATCAAATAAACAATATAATACACGTGTTACAGCAAATAATATTAATAATAAATCTGAAAAATCTGTTAATAAAACAAATGAAATATTTTCAAAAAATAAATCACCACGTACATGTACTTATCAAGTATCTAATGGACAAATAATTCATGAAAGAATTTATCCAGCAATGTTTAAAACACAATTATGTTTACGTATTGCTGTTAATGGTGCATCAAAATCTATGCGTGGACGATTACCATTATCAAATTTAAATTTAACTAATGGAGATTTTGGTGATGATGCTGGCATGATTGTTGACAATCGAGATTATTGTTTTATTGGTAAATAAAATAAAAAAGAAAATAAAGATTTTACTTTTTTTTATAAAGGTTTAGCTGATGGTGCTGGTGGTAATCGTTCATTTGGTATAAATCCAGCTGATTTTTCTCGTGCTATACTTGCTTCTTGTCGAAATATTCTTCATCAATCTAATATTCAACCAAATCAATTGCCACGTCTTATTCTTTCAGCTATGCAACAAGTTGAAGCAAGTCGTATTCGAGGTAAAAAAAATTTTTATTTTTTAATAAAGAAAAGATCATATGTAGGTAGTAGTACATTATGTTTACTTGCACTTGATAAACAAGAAAATACATTAACATCACTTAATATTGGTGATAGTGGTTTTGTTATTTATCGAAATAATGAAATATATTGTCGATCAAAATGTACAATGAGTTCAAATGGTTGTGGACCAAGACAATTATTTGCTGTTAATGATTCATTAGGTTTACCATGTTTTATTAATGAAAAGTTAGTAATATAAAAAAAAATAAAATTATATATAATTTCAAGAGAATCAATAATTTTGAAATGCAATATTATTTTATTGTTTTATTTTTTAGCGAAGTATTAAGAGATTGTTCATTAGATACAGTTGAAGTTCAACAAGATGATATTATTATTTTATCATCAGATGGTTTATGGGATGTAATTAAAGCTGATCAATTACATGAAATTATGATGCGAAATACTAATAAAGTAATTGAGATTTTTTTAAATATTATGCATAGTAAGCAATTAAGTAGACATTAAGTAAAAAAATCGAAATTATACTTTTACTAGATTTAATTAATGCGAGATATATGTTGAACGATGAGGTAATTAATGAGATTATGTAGAGAGGAAAATCAGATAACTGTAATGTTCTGGAAGTTCAATATAGATTTGATTAGGTATGCACTGAGTTTGAATATTCGAATTCAAAATTCAGAAGATCTGTTATGCTAGGCATCGAAAGAAGAATAATAAAAATAGAAATGGACAGACTCGAGATTCGATCAAGTTCGGATATCTAAGTTTAAGAAAATCTTTAGTTTTTCTTAGAAATAATGTCTACTCTATGGAAATTGTTCATTGTCTTATATTAAATACTACTTTATTTTATAGCATCTACAAGATTTAGCTGATGATCTTCTTAGTCAAGCAGTTGAAGGTAGAATTATAATATTTCAAATTATTAATAAACATTGTCATTATTGTTTCTTTCAGGATATATAGCCAATGGACGCGATGATATTTTAGTTATTGTATGTCGAGTTGATTCGGTATAATTTATATAAAAACAAAACAAGCAAATATTTAATAGATATTCTCTTTCTTTTTATTTATTATTATATAAACGTTTTTCTTTATATTGCGCATAATTTCGATATGGATTATAATCAATACAATCTAAGAAAAAAAAATGTTCTTTTTTTTTGGTTTAATTGAGAAGAAAAAATATTTACCACTAAATATGGAATTAAGATATTCAAGATTTGTTAATTAAAATATAATAATAAAGAATTCTTTTTTTTTTTTGCGAAGAAAAATTACCTATTATAATCATGTTCTTTTTGTGATTGATGATGTTTTTGTTTGTGTGGTATTTTTTGATAATCGTTGTTAGAAATATGCTAAATAAGAACTAGAAATAAAATCAATTTCGATAGAATTGAACGATCTCAAATCTAGATCTATTGTTTTTCGTCTCCTTTTTGTGTACCATGGAGATAAAGTAAGGATATGTTTTTCTCTTTGGGAACTTGGATCCTGACTCAGATTGCAATTTGGAATTTTTTAAACACTGTTGCCGTGATCAGAAAAAAATCATTTAATGTCTTCAAATGTGCTGTTTTTCTGAACGACACTCAAGAAAGTTTGTAGATATTTTTATTTTCAAATTCATTTTTGTTACTAATGTACTTGTCTTCATATGCAATTAATCATTAAATTTCCAATTTAATATATAAAAGAATTACTTTGGTTAATAAAGGTGTTGTATCATAATCTGAATTGATTTTCTTCATTTTTTGATGAGCGGATTGAATATTTGGAAGTGTTGCTGATTCAAATTTTGATAAATCAGTTTGTTCTCGTTGTTTTATTTGAATATCATGTTCATCAAGATTTGCTTTTCGTTCTCCTATATTAGATTTTAAATTATCAATATAATTTTGTATAATTGGTGAAGTAGCTAATTGAGTTTTATTAATAGTAGTTTGTACATTTCTAATAAGATATTTTTTTTCTTCTACCTGCTTTTTCTTCTGAATCTAATTTATTCTAAATAATAAAATTTTTCTTTTTAATAACTAACAGAATACATATTTTTTTTTGGTTTATACAAATTCGTTATTATCTGATAAATTTTTCATTAATTGTACAGATTCATCTTTTGCTAAATCTAATTTATTCAAATCCTTAAAATAAAATAAAAATTAAATTAAATAATATTAAATTTTTTTTACAGTATCTTTTTCATTTAAACTGTTTTTTTTAACTTTTTCTCCTCGAATTAAAAGACGATTCTTAAATTGTTCTATACTACATATAACTTCTTTTACACATTGATCAGGTATCTAAAAAAATAAAAATTTCCAATTATTTTAATTAATAAACTTACATCACCACTAGCTGATCGTGATGATATTATAGATTTATATTGATTATAAACTTCATTAATACTTTGTTCAAATGTTTCATTAGGATTTCTTTTCTAAAAAATTTTTATTAAAAAAAAAATCTTATTCAAAAAAATTCTTTTTTTGTTTTTACAATTGATCGATAATCATAAAAAATTTTTTCAGATATATTTGCAATAAGTAAATCTTGATTAATACTTGGCTATGAATAATATTAACAGGAAACAAAAAAAGCATTTTATAGGCATAATTTTACTGAATAAGCAAGTGTACGTTCAACCATATTGAGTATAATTGATCGCCATTTATCAATCAGAAATAAAAATTTTTTTATAAAAAAAAAAGAATTTTTGTTTCTTTATTTTACTTCATCAAGATCTAATAAATCACGAATTTGTGTAAGAATTTTTTCTGTTGTATCAGATAGAAATGTATTACCAAGATTTATATATGTTTGATCCCATGATGTCGCAGCCTTAAAATATTTGATGTTTTTTTTTTGAAATTAATATTTATTGATGAAATTTTACTGCAAGAAATGGAACACTAGAAAATAAAAAATGACCCTTTTTTTTCATCACATATTAATTAAGATATTTCAGTTAGAAAACATAATGAATACTCAATCATAGCATCAAAAGAACTGGAAAAAAAGGTCAGATTGACAAAACATTCAATTTTTATGTCATTCACTATTGCTATAAACATCGACTCAATAATAGATCTATTAGACTAATGTAAAAGGGTAAAGAACTCAAAAGAATTCATATTTCATATTAAATTATTAACATTGACGATGATTATCAAGTTGAGAGGTTATTAAACTACATGAATAGAATATAAAGAATAACATAACACATATGTTCATTGTTTTTATACAACAGATGGAACTTTGAAATTCTAATGAAATTTTTATATATTCTTTATTTTATTGAAAGTTAGAAACAATTTGTTTTCCTATATTATGTTAATGTCGGATAAAAAAAAAGGAGAACATTTTTATCATTTGTCCAAGTGACAGTTCGGGTGTAATGACCACCTTTCATATAAATAAGTATGATAAATAGCCTATTTTAATGCCTATCAACTCAATAATAAATAGTTCTAGCTCTTATTCGAAAAGAAATATATCAAGTAATAGGGTCATTTAAATCAAAAAATCTCATTAATATCATTAGGTCAACAATTTCTAATCAGCAGCTACTATCTATTTATGTATTATATTCCAATAAAGATCTAATTTTAAACATAGTTTTATTGTCATTTAATTCCACAAAGATTATATAGAAAAATGTTCTAGGGCTTTTCAAAATTCTTATGATCAAAAGAACACTATTATCTTTAAATATATTAACAAAACCCACTCAAATTAAAATCATATTTTGTAAACAATATATATTCTCATAATCTTCTTTATTAATAGTATCATGATTGATATTAAACAAAAAAAAAAGAACAAAAGATTAATTATTATTTATAGATACATATGCTTTTTAAGCAAGATTATCATTTAAGAAGTTTAAATCATTTTTCAATAAATATATCGAATAGTATTACGTTCTTAATTACTTTCTAGTCGATTTAGTTTTACTCATTCATACTCATATAAAAAATTATTGGTATATACAATTAAATGAAAAGTCACAATGCCATTGAAAATATATCTTTGACAAAAAAAAAAACTGCGAAGTATTTCACATGATATGATCTTCCCTGTTGAGAAAATGACATAGTTTGAATTGGATGTAATTTAATTTATTTCTTTTCTCTTTATATATATATTTCATGCAGAGATTATTTTTAATTTAAAAAAATTTTAGAATTTCTTACCAATCTGTTGGAATACACCAAATTTGTTGATTATTATTCATTAATTTCTATTTTGTTTTTTTTATATAAATTGAAAAACGGAATAAATTTTAACAGCAAAGGCGCTTATTTATACATTTTATTATACAAAAAAAAAAAGAAAACGTAATACAGATATTGAATATTAGTCTTTCATAAATCATTTGAATAATTTTTGAGTTCTCATCCTAAAAATGAAATAGAACGAATATACATTTCTGAATATCTTATAAAATTTTTCTAAGTGTTTTGATTTAATGAAAAATAAAAAATAAAATATTCTTACCGACGAGGATTTTTTAATGTTTGTTCAATTTCTCTCCAAACAAAACTTTTTTCTGAATTTTCATTATTTGAATTAGGATCAACAAATTGATTAATATATTTTTGTGGTTTTCGTAAACTACTTGTTGGATAAAAAAATCTATTTTTATTATTATTATTATAATTATTATCATTAGCAGGTGTTAAACCATTTGGTGTTGTTAACATTAATGAACGATTAAAATCATTTGCTATACTTAAACCATCTAAACTATCATTGGTTTTTTTTCTTCGTAAATGAAATACTGTAAATGCTCGTCGACGTTTTATTCTACAACGACGAAAATAATATGTTAAATATAATTTAAGTGTTAAACGAAATTTTGGATTTATTGAATAAATATAAAAATTTGCACCATGATTTATAGTTAACATTATATTTGATATACAAAATAATTTTACACGTATTTGTGCAAAATAAATTTGTTGTTCAATATTAAATAATGGCGTGATTAATATATGTATAACTTCAAATAAATGTACACTACGACATACCATATAAACAGATAAAACACAAACAATCATTAATGTTATACGAAAATATGTATCTTGTTTACGATCATTTGTAAATGCTGTATTCATTGTTTTTGTTGTTAATTGTACTTGTGCTGAACGTAATGCACGTATTAAAAATAACCATATAAGAAAACATATTAACCATGGAATAAGTAATGATATAATAACCATTGTTGGATAAAAAAGACGTGAAAAATATCTTGTACGTAATATTGATGATAATTCAAGTCCATAATATTTTATTTTAGTATTATTTGTACAATAAACACGTATACTAGTATAAAGAAATAGTGGAAGATTAATAAATATTGAAAGTATAAGAATAATCACAATTGCAGAACGTGCTGTACGACGATTACAATAATTTTTTGCGAGTAATGGTTTCTATAATTAGAATATATAGATATATATATATATATATGTATTATTTTTTCCGACTATTTGACCTATTATTATCATTACTAGACTAAGAAGATTTATTATTTTACAGTAGAATTAATATTGTTCTTTAAAAGGTAAACACGATTTTTATTAATTTTTATCTAAGATTAAATTAATTGAGTTTATTATATATAGATATAATTGTTTTTTTTTAGCTTTAGTCTACTCGAGACTATCTTATGTAAATAATGATTAAAAATGATGTTCTTCTATCTAAATTTACTGTTTTTGTAACCTGATTTTGTGTCTGAAATGATCAAATTGAATAATACATACAATATATTATTAATAAAATGAATATTTAGAAAATAAATTTTGACAGGATAAAATCGATAAATATACTCAAAATTAATTAATTCAATGTATAGAAGATTACAATATCTGATTTATAAACAATCAAATAAAAAAAAAACGTAACCCATATTAAGATCAAATAGAACAAGGCAAGTTTAGAATTCTCAATACTTTAGTGCATATTTGATCTATAACAGTTGATGTTAAAAAGGAGTATGACAGTTATTTTAATAGAAAATGATTTAGTTCAACAATATCTCAATTAGAAAGAATAGAAAAAATGCACCTGTAAAATTTTCTTCTAATCGAAAAACAAGAAAATAAAAATCATCTTTCGATAAATATTATTAAAAAAAAAACACATCTAATTAAATAAAATATTATTTTTACCGTAACAACAATTAATCGAAATGTAGTTATTAATACAATAAGCCAATTACTAAATGTTGTAAATATATTTGCTAAGACATTAAAAATTGAACGAGTAATAATGTGGGTTGTTAGAAATGTTGATGAATTATTCATACATGGTAAAAAATAATAAAATAATATATTATTTAATGAAACAACTGTTGGTGGAACAAGATCAGCCCACGCAAGTGTAACTAAAAGTGTTGTCATTGTTGAACGCATATGTCGTCTTGTAAGAACAAATAAATTAATTAAATTACCAGCATTTGCAAAAAATGATAATATTACACTAATTACACCTAATGTCCAAAATGCAAATGATGAACGAAAATGATATTCAGTTAATCGACTTGGATCTTTAATTAAATTAAAATAAAAAAATTTTTTTTAATATTATTTTCTTTTTTTTTTGTCTACTTTACCTTCACTGCAATTCATTGAAATTATATTCGAAACATTAAATCTAAAATAATATTTAAAAACATATTCTATTCAAAATAAATCAATAAGGGAAAAATAAATATACATATATAACTAACAGATGTTCGCTAATCTACAAATATTAATAGTTATCCAAGCAAATGAATCTATTTTCATATGTATGAAAAAATAAATTTAAAAAATATAGGCTAATTCTTGGTTTTTATTAACAAAAAAAAAAAAAGAGCGAGTGATGTTTTCTATCTACATTTATTGATGAAAGTGTAATGCTTTCAAATGAGTTTAGCGTTAAAAAAAAAAGTACTTTTCTCTTTTCTTCGTCTCATTTCCTCTCTGTAACCTTTCTATTACATAAAAAAATTCTTTTCTCTCTCTCTCTCATCATTAGAAAACATTGAGAAAAAAAAATTATCGTCTAGATTGTATGAACAAGTTTTTCTAAGTATTTCTAAAAGAAAACTAATCACTTCTTCTATAGTTAAACTAATGAATTATATGCATTCTTAACCAAATATGTTATTACCATATGCACATCATATTGTATAAAGAAAAGAATATATCATCACTAAACAGATGTATGTTTCACATACTAAATATTTAATCCATTTCTTCTCCTTTTTTTTGTGTTATATTGTTCTTTATTGAATATTTCTTCTCATAGGATAGGAAAATGTAATTATCATAACATAAGTAAAAATCTATTCCCTCGAATAATATCTATAGAAATTTTGTTTTATTGAATGATATATATATATATTCATTATTAATTATATATGTACTGAAAAATAATTCTATTTATTATGACAGAATAATTTTCGAAAAAGTTTTTATCTCATAATCATTGTATATTCTACTTTATTGATTGTTTTTTATTGTTTATATATATATATTCCAATGAGAAAAAATAAAGTATATCTTTACTTATATATTCTTATTAAAAAAATTATCTTCATTATACTTATTTATACTATTCATAAATGATTCTTTGTTTAATATTCGGTCTATTTGTAATTTACAAATGAATGTATGAAGAAAAAAACAAAATTCGGGATATAACAAAAGAATAATAATATATAGAAAAATGT
Organism: Macrotrachela quadricornifera; assembly: GCA_022393335.1. Classification (NCBI taxonomy): domain Eukaryota; kingdom Metazoa; phylum Rotifera; class Eurotatoria; order Philodinida; family Philodinidae; genus Macrotrachela; species Macrotrachela quadricornifera. The sequence continues at coordinate 212,756 of JAJEKB010021279.1, read as the reverse complement.
ATTGTTATAGTCCCTGTTGTATAGCATAAAACAAATTGTTTCTTTCCAGGGTATTAAATGTCGACACAAAACACAAAAAAAAAGAGAGAAAATTATTCGATGGTTTTTCTAAGATATTCAATACTATTTTCGAATACCTTGATTTGTTTTCTTCTTCTTCTATCATTAGTATCAATGGATGCAAATGAGAATAGTCGTTTGATTTCCGTTTAAGTTATATTATATCTATAGATCAAATAGACTATTCATTAATTTCTATAAAAAAAAACAACAAAAAAAAATTCTTATTCTAACTGTTCTATTACTCCAACTTCTTAACAATGAAATCAGAGGAACTATAATGAATCTCTTATGAAGTTCGAGTACTTATATATATATATATATATATATATATATATGTCAAGACAATTGAATACTAGACTCATTCTATCGTTTTATTCAATTAGACATCCGAAAAATATTTCTACGAACATACGATTCAATCAATCAAATATGATATACAGTTTTATTTTAAGGATACTTATATATTTATATATAACTATTATTAATTTAACAAATAAATATATTATTTTCTTAAAATATTTCTATGTACATATTTATATATAGTAATAAAATATTTTGATAATAAATACATATGATCTTGATATGCATATAATTATACATTGAAAAATAGATTCAATATGAATTTATAATCGATTACATTACACTATATTCAATGAACTGAAAAACTTATCGCCCACATAGGCTAATATTAGCTCAATCTAATTGATTATACTATCCAATGAAAAGAACTTATTTAAATGTATTAATATATTACAAACGTGATGTCGAATCCTCACCATAAATGTCGGAGTTTTCTATACATTTTTTGTATTCCATTTACATATGTATTAGGTTAAATCGACTTTACTCTTTTTGATTAAATGATCAAAGAATAAGCATATATATATATATATATATCCAGGTCTATATAATAGAATCAATAATAATAAAAAAACAACAAATACTATTATCTATAAAATATTTGTTCATATATTTAAGTGTCAAATTACTTAACTTACATAGGAAAATATGAGATATAGTTAAAAAACAGATGTATTTTCTTACAGAATGACTTTATATTCTATTTTGTGTTATGTATAATGATTGTATGCATAGTAATATTTATATTGATGCAACTAAAATATGTTTTGTAATTCAGCTAAGATTATTTTAAGGAAAAGAAAGAGATACAACAGATGGTATAAGCGAAGCAAGTCAATCAACAACGACGAAGATATTGCCTTAAGAACGACAATAACAATGTTTTTCGATTCTAATCAAGTGTTGACATGTTGTCGAAAGCAGTAATATTTACTGTAAAATAAGTTGTTAAAAGAAAGAAAAATAAATAATATGGAAAAAAATGTATATATATATATATGTATATAGGAAAAAAAATTTTTATTAAAGAATATATTAATTATTATAAATAAAAAATGAAAAATTGTTTATTTCTTATTATGAATTTTTGATAAAAGTACAAAACTTTCTCGTCGTTCTTGAGCTGTTGATGTTTTTATTGATGATGATAAATTTCGTCGATTTATTATTGGTGATGTTATTTTTGACATTGGAGGTGTTGTTATATTATTATCATTTATAATATTAATATCCGTAATTCGTATATGTCCAGTTATTGGAGATGTTCGACTAGGTAAATAGATTCGAACTGGTTGTTCTTGAGTTTGACATGGTTTTTCTGAATCATCTAATGATGATGATGGTAATGAAGGAAGTTCTGTAATTGATGTTGATGGTAATGATGGAAATTCTATTGATGATACTATTGGTAAATTAGGAGAAGGATGTTGTTTAAATATTCTTTGATGTAAACGAGCTAAACGAGGTGAACCAAATAATTTTGGTGTTGAAGATGGTGTTGATAATATATCTTTATTTATTTTTGTTTCTACAGCTGATTTTCGTCTAGGTACAGATGAATGTTGTCGATGACGTTGAAGCCATGAATTAAATTGTGTCATACATATACTTTTACTACGTTGTAAAGTTTTTTTAAAATCAAAACGTGAACGTTTTGAACGTTTATTAAGTGTTGTTGATGATGATGATGGAAGACTTGGTTCTGGTTCACTATTTGGTGTTGATAAAAGATCAATATGAGATGATGTTTCTAATTTCGGTAATGTTATTGTTGTTATTGTTTGTAATGGTATTATTGATTGAGACATAATACTCGGTGATTTAAGTGATAATTTACGTAAACATCCACGTGCTAAAATAATTTTTGTACGTGAACGATTTAATCGTTTTTTATTTAAATTTTCCTCCGATGAAATATTGTTATTTCTATAATTAAATATAAAATGAAAAGTATTTTTAGAAATAATATTCGATAATCTTTTCTTTTTTTTATCAATTGTGATGTTGATTTGATAACAAGAAAACTTGTTGAAATATTTTTTTTTTATGAAATACGTCAACGCTATGTTCTTATTATCTATATGACAAGTTAGATTTTTTTTTCTGATATATAAAGTAGAAATAGATTCTTTTGGATATGGTTTTTTTTTGTACAATAGTAACTATATAATCTATTTGATAAATTTGTATAAAATAAATCTTACTTTGAATTAGTTAATTTTTGTAAATTTTTAGTTGTATTTTGTTCAAAATATTGTCGTTTATTTTTAAAATGTTTTAATTGATTAAAAAAATTTTTATTAAATATAATTGCACGTTCAGTTGTTTTATTTGATGTACCATCTAATATATCAGAATAAGCAGCACTTTGTACAGCTAATACCCATGATGCTGGCATAGATATTAATGATTGATATGATCGACAACGTTGGGGTAAATATGTTTGTCTATGTTGATCTAATAAATCTTGATCAAGTTGTTCAATACTTGTCATAGAACGATGTTTTAATAAATATTGTTGATTATTTGTACAAAAAATACTTGTTTTTAATGATTTTAAATCAATTTCAAGTTGTTTTAATTGTTGCATTTGTTTTTCTAAATATTCATTATAATGACGAAGAAATATTTCTTCAGACATTATTTCATGCCATTGATAAACAATAAGTGAACGTTGATTTGGTGATAATATAGGACTAAGTGTTGTTATTATATTAGTATTTTCATTATTAGAATTTAATTTATCTAGAGATAATGTTATTGGTTCATCTGTTATTTCATTAATTGTTGATATAATTGATGTTTTTCTTGAATTATTATTATTATTATTTAATTCAATTTTATTTGCAATTGATTGTCGACGATAATTAACTAAAAATTGACTTTTTTGCATTGTTTCCCATTCACGCATTTTTTGTTGATAAGATTTTGTCATTGCTGGAGCTAATTTAGCTGAAAGTAATGCATGATTTAATCCAGATCCTAAAATTATTTTTATTTTTAATGATATATGTATATATATATATAAATATACCTGTTAAATGACGTAATGATAATGATGAACCTTGATCACTAAATTGTTTTTTAACTGTAATAAGTTTTGAACGTAATTTATGTCGATAATGAGCTTAAAAATTATTAAAAAAAAAAAGTTCAATATATATTCATATAGAAATATTTGATCTTACAACTATTTTATCTTACTCAATATGTGTGTATAGTAGAAGATTTTTCATAAGTTTGTTTTGACAATATTCTTTATGTAAACAGTCCCAATGGAAATTAAATTAGAGATAAGATAGATGTTTATTTATATCTATATTATAGTTAGAATACGAAAAGCATTAATCAGAATAGAATTCTAGATAATATTTACGTTTTTTTTTTCAGATATAATAAATCTTGAAATGCAAGATCGAGTGTTAACAGAGAAGGGATATACAAGCACTAATTATAAGAAACATCTCAGTTGTATCTGTTAGTCATATTAAAATATGGTATGTTTCATATGTTTTTTTTTTGAATAATGTAAAAATATAGCCAGATATTAAATGGTAATTTTTGTCATTCGAAGGACATATTCTTCTAGAGAATTTATCAGAAATCAATTATAACAATGTTTCGAAAAATAATAAATTAACTATGTGAAAGTATAGATATAGAGATTTGTAAAGGTTACATTTCTATCTGTTGACTAATCACAGTAAAAAAGAAATCCTTTTTTTTATAGTTATCAATAAATATTTTCGATTAATTAGTTGGTTATTCTAAAACTTATAAAATTTCATTTATATTTTTGTATCAGTACTTTCTATCTTTTTAACTGAAATAATCAATTTAGAAGTAAAACAAAACAGACAATACATAAATGCTATGCAAAATGACATCAAACTGCGCCAATGGGGTTACATTAATATAAGAATGATAAATGATTGTACCTAAAGTCGATCGAGTTCTCTTGATGGTTTTGATTATCCCACCTACTTACAACAACAACTGACGATGTAACACGTTAGAAAAGAATAATTTCTCATGTTGAATTATCTCGAATACAAAATGGAGATCAAATCATAAAAATCGAATAAAATACTGTATTTCATATCGTATTAATAATCATCTTTTCGTTTGCATATATACTTGATTATATAAACATCATATAAATCTCAAATTTCTATCTACTTTCGTTAATAATAATATATAATAGGATATTCATGAATCGTTTAGGAAAAATAAAATGATCTAATATACCAATTTTTGATTGTTTTCGTGATAATAAATGTTCATCATCAACTGTTGTTGAAATCATAGGTAAATTTGATGTTAATAATTCTTGTCGTTTATTATTTAATGAATTATTTGAATTATTTTTATAAAGTTTTCGTTTATGATATATTCTATTAAATTCAATTGATTCATCATCTTGATCAGTTTCTTCTCCTAAATGACCATGTCGATTATTATTTACAATTAAAACTTTTTTCTTTTTCTTTTGATATTTATTATCTTCTAAATGATCATCATCACTTTCAATTGAAATATTAATAGCTGGAATTATTCGATCCGTATGTGTTAATATTGGACTTGGTGATAAATCATGTTTTCGTCGAAGTGAAAATTTTAATGCATGTCGAACTTTATTCCAATGATTCCAACCTAATAAAATGTATAAAAATTATTAAAGATAATTAAATTATTTCTATACCTAAATTATTATCTATCATCTCTGATTGATCATGTTCAATATGTGATATTGAAGATAAATCTTCATGATTATTAACAAAATCTATACCTTAAAAGAAAAAAAGATATTGAATATAATGAAATATTATTTTTATTATAATATATTATAAAGACAACATGTGTTTTTATATAAGATAATTGTAGTTGACAGTTTGATTAACTACTAAACTTTTGTTATTGTCAGTCATTTGATTAAATGAAATATGAATTAATAGAATATAGAATATAAAAAAAATTTATATTACCTTGTCGTTCTCTACTTGCTATTGATAAATTCGATAGATTATGTTTTTTTATTTTTAATGAATTTGATGGTGATAATTTTAAAGGATTTTCTTCATCATATTCACCATCATAATTATGAATTGATGTTGATGTTGTATGAAGAAGTTTTTTTTCTTTTTTATTTAATAATTTATTATATTCTTCATTTTTTAATAAAAATTTTTCAACATGATTAACTAATTCTAAATGTGAACGTAAACGATTATTTTCAGCTTTTAACATATGTATATGTTCAATAAGATGACATAAATTATTTAATACAGATAGACCAGTTAAATTATAACCATTGTTATTATTATTATTATTTGATAATGGTAATGATGTTGAATTTATTTGACCAAGACCCATTTCTTTTGCAAATTGAAGAAATTCATTTGGCGTTGTTGTTGTCATTTCTATACTAAAATTAATATAATAGACTTTTTCTTTGTTATCTTTGAAAATGAATAATAGAACATACTCTTGATGATATTCATCAATTGTCTTTTTTTCTTCAAACATACATATATCTTCGAGATATTCTTTTTTTTCTGACTAGTAATAGCCTATAGACACTTAATGTAACTATTTCTTTCTATTATTTATTTTTTTGTATATGTATATATATATATATTGTTCTTCGTTTTTTTTTTTAATAAGATGTTTTCAGGTCTATCATATATACTCTTTTTTTTTTCTCTGATATTAGCAAAATAAATGAGAAATCAAACAAAATAGTATATTTGTCCTTTAATAATCAAAGATGGTCAATGTCAATGATACGAAGATGAAAGATTGTTGATATTGATTAAAGAAAAAAAAAAACAACATTTATATCAAGTACTATCTTCTTTTATAAACGATGAGTGACGAAGAACAAGGTCACAATTAGAAATAAGATATTAACGAGAATAATAAATAAACATTCTTAGTCATAATCTAGGTATAAAAAAAAAATATATATCATGCTGAGATTGTTATTAATGAAAAATATCAACTTACTTTAAGTTTTGTATTTAAAGAAATAGATTCTGATCAGCAAAACAAAATATAATCGACTTGTCAGACAAACAATAACAATGACAATGATAAGAACGAGTGTGTATAAGCAATTACCAAGTGTTATCATAACGTCAAATGATTCTTCCTTTTACGACAAGTCAACTTAGAATGAGATATGTCAGTCGTTTTGTTAGATTATCTTCTATTGTTCTTTGTTTTTCTTATGTCTTATTGAATAACTAGTAGTCTATCATCATGCATTTTTACGAGTTTTTTTTTTTTTTTTTTTCTTGTATAATATATTTGTTATGATATTCATATAAGTTCAGCTTGAGGCTTTCTTTTTTATTTATATTATATTAATGATATATTTATAATAAAATTCAATATCTAGAGAATCGTTCTCTTTATATTCTTGTTTTATATATTACGCAGTTGGAAAGAAGAAATATTTATACATCTTCTCTCCATATTGTTGTCCTTAAAAAGTAGGATAAGTGCTTGGTTTACTCTTCTTCTTATTCTTCTTTCTTCTCTATCTCATATATGTAGATATGTTTGTAATATGTAAATATCAACTTCTCATTTTGGTTCCATTTATATACAAAAAAGAAATCGAGGCATTTGTAAGATATTTTACTCTATGATTAATAACTACAAACATTTCTATCAATGATCAATATTATCTATTACCTGGAATAAAAGAAAAATTTCGTTTTCATATTTTGAATATGATATTAGATATTGCTTCAGTAAATGCTAAAAATTCCTGTCCTATATAATCAATTTATATATAATAAAAAACAAAATACTCTTACAGAGAAATAATAAAATAGAATGCAAGTCAATATCTGAAGACTAACGTCAAAAGTAAAAGCTGCATAAACAAAATCAGTAAATTGTTTATATAAAAGAAAATACGAGAAAAAAAAGAAGAAGAAATAGTATATTTTATTTTCCTTCTTCATTTTTAATAATCTCTTAAGGACATATAATACAATAATCCAATATAATTTAAGATAAAATTTTTTTAAATATCCATTTTAATGTAAAATCGAATATTTGTTCTTTATCTGTATCATTATGTAATTCATGGTAACACTTAGGCCAACTTTTAAATTCAATGTTTTGTCCACGATCAGCAAATCTAGAGCTTGCATTATGACTTGTTACTGAATCAGCTTCTCCATGTTGAATTAATACAGGTATATGAAATGTACATGATGTTCGATCAAGTATATTTGCCATATTACCCATTGTATGAACAAGAGATAATGTTGCTGAACGATGTATATAAGGATCTTTTTCATAAGCACTAACAATATCTTCATCACGTGCAATTACACGAGAATTAAATATTAATGGAACTTTTAAATTTGGACGAATGCCACCAATTTTTCGAATTAGTGAATGAATAGGACGAGGTGGTTGAAGAAATCGAGCTAGACGAATCCAAGGACTCGTTACTATTATAGCTTTATATGGACATTCATTTGACGCATTTTTATATCGATCAAGTGTATATGATAATGCTAAATTTCCACCCATTGAATGTCCATAAAGAATAGCTGGACATGATGGATATCGACGTCGTGCTTCGTTTATTAATAAATCAATATCTTTAAACATAGCTTCAACCGTTGGTATAAAAACGGGATCTCCCCCACTGGAACCATGACCACGAAGATCCATTGAAATAACTGCTATATCCTCGTCATTATAAAAAGCAGCGACATGTTTATATCGTTCAGCATATTCTGCCACACCATGTATAAGAATAATTACAGCTTTTGGTGAAGATGGATTTTTACATGCTAACCATTCATAACCAACAAGTATAAGATCATCATTAGAATTTAACTCAAACTTTCTCATTTTATTATTATTATTATTATTATCCATATATAGTTTTAAATATGTTTACATAAGAGTATAAAATGTATCCTTTGATTCATAATAATTTATTATAATGTTTATATACGTATTGTATATTTACCTGTAATATCCCCAGCAAATAAGGCGTAAAATATATGATTTGCGTCAAATACTACATACACAATGATTCATACTACGCAAAATATGAAGAAAAATTTATTCAAGCGCAACGATTATTTCTTTTTTCTATTTATTCTACGATATATTTTCCAATATTTCCGTTTCTTAATAATATGGTCTGATGAATAAAAAAAATTACATCAGAAAAGGTTAATATACTGTCATTTTTGCTTCCTACAATGAAGTAGTTCACTTTTTTCATATTAACATGACTTTTGTTTTTTATATGTTTTTATAATATGCGTACATTTGATATTTAATCATGATTCGACTCAATTTACTAATATTTTATCATGCGTCATGATTAATGTAACTAATATATATATTGAAAATATCTTTTCTTTATTAGAAGAGAAATTACATTAGAATTTACTAATGTAAGAAAAATATACAGAAGATAAAAATTACAAATTTCAAAACAAATTTTTTTTTATATGTATATAAAAATAAAAATAAACTATATTACTTTATTAATATAAACCATTTTGATTGTTATTGGAGGTGAAAACCATTTCATATTAATATTTTTTTATCTTTTTTTTTATTATTCTTAAAATTTATTTTTTTTTAGATTAATCCGAAAAGTCGAATGTAGTAAATCAAGATGTAGCCAATAAACAAATCCATTCACACTGTCCTATATATCTTTTTTTTTTAAATAAAAAGAAAAATCGATTAATCTTTGATAATTATCGAAATGATGAAAAAATAGAAAGAAAAATAGATTTCAAATGTAACTTATGTTATTATCTCTCATACTAAACAGAAACTTTTTTTTTAGTAGCTTCTTGTTTCCTTTTTTTTTATACAATAAGTGCTTTTTTTTACCACGATGATAAGAATATAAAGTAGAGAGACAGAAATATTAACACAGAAAACAATCAACTACAAGTAATAGAGAAAGAAAAACAAAGACAATGAACATTACATATTCTCACCGAACGAAAACAGGTGTGCATTTATTGTCATCATCCAAAGGCAGTGACATTTTTTTTTTGGAGAAGTCTGTTTCGTACAAGTGCAAAGAGAAGAAGAATAATGATGATAGAACAAAACCGGTTTAATTGAAATTTATCATATTAATAAGGTGAATAGAAATAACTCGATCGACCACGACCCCTAATTAACAAAAAAGAATAAATAAATAAAATTATTTGTATAAGAAATTTTATACCGAAAAAAAGGTCGAGCAATGCGACCTCGATAAGGTGCAGATATATAAGGCATGTAGGCAGCACCACGTGGAAATCGAGCACGTCCAAAACCACGGAGTGCACCACGTGGCGGTCGATCAGTTGTTGATACACCAGGTCGATTAGTTCGTTTTTCAATTACTTTTATTTGACGTCCTTTAAATAATGAATCATCAAGAGCAAGAGCCGTTTGTACAGAATCTTTGTCAGAAAATTCAACATAAGCAAAACTAAAAAAAAGAATAATATTTATATTAAATAGATATAATATATATATATATATACCCTTTTGGTTGACCAGTAAATTTATCACATAAAATAGTAACTCTATGAATAGATCCACAACCATGAAAATGATTTTCAAGTTCTTGTGCTGTTGCAGAGTAATCAACCTATATTAAATAATATAGAAATATTATTTATATAAAAAATTATTTGTCTAATATTATACATTTCCAACATAAACTGATCGTTGATCTGCATCCATTTTTTCTTCAATTGTTGGAAATGGAGCTAAATTAAATTAAAAAAAAATAAATATTATTGAAAGATAGACAAAAAATTACTTACGTGTACCTGGTGTACCAGGTAATTGCATTTGTTTTTCAACTTCAAGTTGCATTTGTTTTAATTTTTCAGCTTCTTCTTCCATTTCTCGTATACGTTTACGCATTGATTCGAGATCAGCTTCATCACCCATTTCTGATGTATCCAAAAGAGAATCTGAAACATTTTCTTGTCCATCAGAACTAAGAATAGGATCTGTATTTGATGAACTACCACGATTAATATTTCCATTTTGTGTTGTTATATCCATTTTAAATAATTTTGTTTTGATAAATCTTTAGAATAAAGATGAATCAAAATAAACAAATAAAAGAAAAATCAATGAATAGAGGTGAAGATTCAATTCATTGTCATGATTGGTTATTTTTATATGCAATGAAATTTTATTAAAATGTTTTTATCAATTAATTTAGTTTTTTTTTTATTATAAAAATTTAAATAATTTTTATTTTTATTGGACAGATATCGCTAATTAGAACTTAATTGGATAATAATTTCACCAATGTAAATATCATGATACATTCTGTAGAAAGTTTCGTTAATTCATCAATATAAATAGATTTTAATATACGATGTTTGCTAAAGTGTAGACAAAATTTCGGTATATTGATTTATATAAGTTAAAAAGCTTCGCACATTTTTTGAAAGATTACGTTTCAAACTAAAAAGCAAATAAAATCTTTAAAAAAATGATCAATTAGATCTTAATAGTGCAGCATGTCTTGTTTTATTCTTATCATGTAGACAATCATACTGAAATAGGAAAAATTTAGTCAACTGGTTTATGTGATAAAGAAGTAAAATCAAAAGAAAGATTTCATACAATAAAATGATAAGATACAATGAAGGAGTATAGAATAATAGAGAAAAATCTTGTGATCTTTATTGTTGAAAATAATTAGGATCAGAACTAAGGAAGCAAAAACATGTTTGCGATCGAAGCAATCCTTGTAATGAAAAAATCAGCTTTTTTTCTTCTTATTAAGTTCTCAGTAGGATTTTGTCTTGTCAATTGAAAATCTTAGAGCTTGTTAGATTTCCTGTATAACTATACTGTTGATAGTTTATAGATTTTTTTATGGTTCTACTAACAATTTCAAGTATTGTCAGATTCTGAATTAAAAGAGAGATATATTCTCTCGAGTGTCTGATATCGAATTCTAATATGTGCAAATATATGAAATAGAGAATACTTATTTGTAGGATGCTTTTTAAATTATTTATCAGTTAAATATTGTTTTGATGAAAAAGATATTATCGTTATTAGTACTTGTTTGTCATATGCAACTTTAGAATCCTGTACAGACTCATCGTTAAATTTTGACTGAATCTTTTGAATTCTTAGCAGAATTTTGTTCACCGTGAGGATTTATGTCATAAAATTGATTTTTTGGAGTTGAAGTTCGAATTTCAAAAAATGCTTCTGTATTTTTAAAATACTTGATAGACTTGTATTGTATCAGAATAATTTCTGTCTAGACATGTGTATAATTGCAAAATACTGTTGTAGTTTTGATTAGATTTTATAGTCAATCTAGACAGGTTTATATATGTGTAAAGAATGATAAAGTGGAACTAATGTTGACAATATGCGTATACACAAACGGAAAAAAAACATGTTTCGCACATATAAAACACATCAGAGAAAAAAAACAATCACAATAATCCTTACATTGTTTGTTTTTAAGTTAATCAATTACATAAACTTCACTGTTCTTTTTTTTACGTTTTCACGGCAATTCGATTTTCTAAGGAAAATAGCTTCAACATATTAATTTTCATATGTCTTCACGCCTTAATAAATGAATACATTGGCATTTTCAGTGTGCACAGCTATTTGTTTTCTTTCTATCGTTTGTACCTTCGTATGATAAGTCTTTTATTACATTGAACTGAATAGTTACGCAACTCTGTTCTTTTCTATATTATATTTATTTTACAGTATCAACGAAATAAACAGCTGAAATTTGAATGTTTTCTTTTACATTTTTTTTGTAGTATCATCTTTCACTCTTTCTTTTCATTTGGTTGAAGGGTGAAGGCATGAGTCAATAAAGGAAAACAAGACATAGATGTAAGTGTTGGAGAAAACAGGAGTTTGTGATTTATTGTAAACAATAAACAAATGATAACAGAAAACTATCAGAACAATAATCCTATACATATATGAGAGGAAAGGAAAAAATCCTAATGTATATGCGATAGAAGAACGAAAGGAAAATGTCCTAACATCATCACAGGGAGACTTCTAATATCTATATGTCTAGACATATTAGACAATATCTACAAACATATAATGTAAAATAAATTGTCTTAGACCGTAGCATTAAATATCTCCAATCTTTTAATCAATGTCGACGTAAACAAAAACTTAACAATGATGAAATTATAATAAGTGCCGTTATCGATAATAAAGATAACAATTAATTGTGTGATGCTGAACACTTTTAGGATGTTAAATGAAAGAAATTTAACCGATCTTTTATACTATTAAAAATTTATTTTCATTCTGTATTATTTCCAGAGTGCGAAAAAGCCAGTAATTTTTCAATCATCTCCTTTGGGAATGGTTCACATATCGTTTGAAAAAACAGATACAGAAGAGAGTGCTGGCTCATTTCACTGAGTGAGCTCTTTTTTTTAATCTAAAATTTCAGACGAAGAAGTTGCTGACGAAAAGATGGATTCACAGGCCTCGTGTATTATGAAGCCACAAGTTGTGCTGGATTACAACAAAGGAAGACAAGGTATTAATTTATTTGATCAGCTATCAGCGTACTATGCATGTCTCAAGCACTCAATAAAAGAATGTCGAAAAATGACATTTGAATTAATTTTTGCGACAGCTATGGTCAATAGTTATTTGACATACAAGGAAAATCATGCTGCAGTTTCGCGAAAGCCTTATGCGATCTTTACTACTTAGTATACCATCCGAAAAGCTGAAACCTGGCCCGAGACAAATATCAACAAGCCAAACGAAGCACAAACTTCCTGATGACAAGCTCGAAGAAAAGAAACGATTTGCTTGCGATGTCTGCAGGCGCTGCGCTGATTGCTATGAGAAAATCAGGCAACAACAATTAAGAGAAGCGAGTACAGCGACAGCAAATGATAAATTTTTTTGCTTTGATTATTTTAAAGAGAAGCATGGTGCTATAGAATAAATTGTTTTAAAAATACTGAAGACAGCAGATGACACATGTAACCTCTTCTCTAAGAAAAAAACAAAAGAAAGTGTTTTTCTGTACAGTTTCTCCTTAAATTATAGTGTGATCCACAGATAGGTCACATCAGATTGAATGTGTTATTTTAACTACGACTGGTCACCCAAAATAATGAATAAATATTTTTTGTAACCTAATTCAAGAGAAATATGTTTAATATAATCTGCCCTAGAAAGTTAATAGAATATATAGAATGAGTCAAATGAAAAATTGCCATCATTTTTAATTCTCTAATATCTTCGAATTAATAAAAAAAACACGTTATAAGCAGTTTGCTTTTTGCTCAAAAGATAAAAATAAGAATAAATCTTTTGATAGTTAAATATTTATTTTTTGTGTTTTTAAAAATATTTTTGTTCAAAGTGATTTTGATATCAAAATCTTATCTCAAATAATTCATATTTCATTTTTTATTTAATAATCATTAACAATCACAACATTTAATTGTATATTCTCTTTACCAACACTTTCATGTCCATCTTCTTCTACTCGTAATGGTGCTACTTCTTTACCACATATTTTATAAGCTATTCGTTTTAGTTCCATTCGAAAAGCTTTGGATACAAACACAAATATATAGAAACTGGCACAGTAAGGAATATGATGAACACATTCAGTAACATTATCGAAGAAATCATAAATAACTTGTTGAGATGGTGTTCGAATAGTATTTATTGTTGGTGCTGAATAAGCAGTAAAAAGACTTAAACCAATGCTAGATATAATATAAACAATATCTTGTACAAATAAACAACGAAGTAACTGAAAATCTTTTTTTGTCATTGAACGAATTTCTTTTCGTTGTTGACGTGGAACTATTCGAATATGTCGAACATTTTTAAATGCAAGTATACATAAAACAATCATAAAAAGACAAATAACAAAACTAGTTATGAGTGAAGAATAAGCAATAAAATGACGATAAAACTTTGAAAGATCATAATAACATTCAAAATGAGATGGATGTATTTCTTGAATATCAACTTTAATTAATATATGGAAATAGAATATAAACCAAAATAATGTACATATACTAACAGAAAAATGTGCTAAACGTTTTGAACTATATAAACGTGTATCAACATTTTGTGAAGATATTAATAAACGATCAATAGATGCGAGTATAAGAATAGTTGGTAAAAGTGTAGAAAAAAGAAATTTTGTATAGAAATATAATTTACATAAGATACTATTTAAGTTTGACAAATCAATATTCAAATTAGATATAATAGTTTTTAACATACTTGAATTAATATAACATAAATTAAAAAATAGACAAATATTAAAATAAAATACACAAACATTTTTTCTCCAAGATTTTCTTGCAAATATCAATGCACTTAATAAGTTTCCAATATTACCAAATATATAAAATATTGGAACAATATATTGATTAAGATAAATTCTAGAATTATTGAGTATTTGAAAATACGAACTATCGGAAGTAGACATTGCCATACACTGTGAATAATCTTTGATGTAATTTTGCTCACAAACTACAAAAAATAATACATAGTTTTTTCTTCCTTTGTATTTGTGAGAATTTTAATTTTTTATAGAAATTAAAGTGACCAAAGTAATCCGATAAAGAGTACTTATATTATAATTAAAATGTTAAACATGATTGTCTTGAAAATCATGACACAAGTTTGATTATCCATTTTTAATAATAGTATGTATCTAGTACATTATGTAAACATTACTTTTAGAATAATCTATTCAATGAAATTATTTTTAAACAATACATTTATATGATTTAACAGTTCATTTTATAAGATCTTATGTTTTTCATAATTGTTGACTATTAAAATGACACGCATTAATTTATTGAATAAAATTTTTATTTTAACATTTATTTTATCTGTGTCAATCTTCTCAGAATAATTATAAATATCTCATCACTGTTTGCAATGTCACACACAAATATTAAGTTAAAAAAAAACATAATTTTATCTAGGCATAAGAAAATGAAAGGTTTCTTTTTATAGAAAACAATTGCAGCTCTAATTCTAAGATATTTTCTCATTAAAATTGTTGGCACTTCATCAACACACAAATAATACAAAATCTTTCATTTTTTGATGTTCAAATTTAATTTTGTTTTTGATGAAGTAGATATTGTATAACACGAAAAATTCATTACTAAGTTAACAGACAGCAAAATGTTTAAAAAAAAAACTAAGACCAAATTTTTAAAAATTCATATAGACAAAACATTCAAGATAAAATCAAGCAAACAAATATTGATTTTAATACTTATAGAAAAATAATCTAAAAATATGATTTGTCATTTATATAAAGATTTTGAGCTATACAAGAATATGTGTCAAGATTCAGAAAAGAAATAGATAAATCTATTGAAACAGGATTATTTAAGAGTTATTTAATTCTAACATAAACAGGAAACTGAACTATTTATAAGTTTGATCTTTAAAAATAATTATGTGAAATAAGATTTATGGATCAATATATAACTAAGACAAAT
Source organism: Macrotrachela quadricornifera (assembly GCA_022393335.1). Classification (NCBI taxonomy): domain Eukaryota; kingdom Metazoa; phylum Rotifera; class Eurotatoria; order Philodinida; family Philodinidae; genus Macrotrachela; species Macrotrachela quadricornifera. The sequence goes on along the minus strand of JAJEKB010021279.1, from coordinate 196,800 downwards.
ATTAGCCTAAGTTTTTTCAAATACGTAGTAACTAGAGATCTGCGTGACCATTTTGTCGTGACCAGAAAAAATAAAGATTATTCGATATTAGTTGCCACGGTGAACGTGAAAAAATAGAGGATATAATGTTCCACTGTAGAGAAAACTGCGATACATTCGTTGTGATCAATTTTGGTCACGGCTGATCACGACGCTTTCTGGTCACGACGAATGTATCGCAGTTTTCTCCACAGTGGAACATTATATTTTCTATTTGTTTATGTCATTTTGAAGAGCTTAAAATTCTGAACACACAGCATCAAGCAGAACTATTTTTTCACGTTCACCGTGATAACTAATATCGAATAATCTTTATTTTTTCTGTATTATGGTCCTATGATGAAATACCAGTATTTTGGACTTTTTAAACCCATGGTTTGGTCTATGAAAAATCTGATTATACCATTAGATAGAACTTGTCGAGTTGAACTTGGGACACCACTGGACCATTGCTACCACGTTTCTGAGCGAATCGCTACTAACTTCACCTACGTTTCGTTTTTAGTTGTTTATAAGAAAAGAAGAACCTCCGCCACTACTTTTATACTGCTCTAAGTAATTTAGAGAATTTAAAATAAAATATTTTTTAAAAATAATTTTAGGGTGATCTTGCTGTTGCTGATGCTAAAGAGTTTCGTTTAAATGCTAAACTAGAATATTTACGTGCACGTATAAAAACTAAATTTAATATTATATGAGTGATTTTTGAAATTACAAAATTTCATTGTTTTAACAGCAGCGAAATTCAGTAATGGCAAAATCATACCTCTAACTGAATATATAGTAGAACTATATGATTTATTTTTGTAGAAATTTACTGCAAAAGTGAATCATATTGTTCTACTATATATTTAGTTGGAGATATGATTTTGCCATTACTGAATTTTGCTGCTGTTAAAACAATGAAAAAAAAACGTATACAAACTATTTTACATTTTCAAGCGAAATTGGAATTTATTTGTGAAAATTGTTCAAAAATTCTTTTAAAATTGTTTAATTATTCTAAAATTATTAAATATATAAGTTTACAACAAAAAAAACATTCATTTCACTCTAATAAAAATAAAAAACAAACTTTTATTATTTTTAACAATTGAATGAAATATTTTGTTAAATTGAATTTATTTATATCTTTATCATTGTCATTCTCTCATTCATGATAAATTATTATTCGTTATCTTACATTTTTTTCATGCTTTTCGAAAAAACTTTTTTTATTTTTATTGATTAATAAGGATATCAACAAAAAATTTTCATAAATCATTAATTTTAATTTTATTTCAATTTACTAAAAAGAATTTTTTTTTCTTTTCATTTAAAAAGAGATTTAATTATAATATCATCAAATATTATTTATTCAAATTTCAACTATTTCACAACTCATTAAAAAAATTTTTTTTCTATGAATAATTTAATATAATTGTTATATAATGCGTTCTTTATCTTCTTAATTGCACCAATGAAAAGTACATCATAGATAAATATTTGTTTTTTCTCTCTATCAATTGTATATCAATATGGTAATACACCATTGTTCATAACATGAATGTCTAGAAAGAAGAAAATCATAAAGTGATTTATGAAAAACCGAATTAGCTTACTTTCAAGTTGTTTTAATTCTTTTGTAATATCTCTTAGTTCCATGGATAAATTCTGTACTTTCTCCAACAAATAATTCCATTGATGAGGATCATCAAAATACGAACATTCTGATAATTTTGATTTGGCCTGTTCATAACCATGTTGCACACGCAATTGTTCACTTTTTACATGTAATAACTAAAATATAAAAAAAGTATGTTTAACCATTATTCATTGTATTCATCAAAAAAAGATGACTCATTTGACGACAAAAGAACCAAAATCAATTGAAAATTTTTTAAATTACAGACTACATACGTGTTCTAAGATTGGTGAAATAGCCATCTACTATCTTTATCAATTTTTTCACTTCTCATTCTTATTCTCATTCTCATTCTCTATTTATAATAGGGCAATGATTTTTCAATTCGGACGGTCATTTTTTTAATGTGTCCGATGCCGTCCATAAAAAAATAGACATTTTTACGTACTATGTTTCTTCTTACATGGCCACCTTTGGCATTGAAATCATCATACGATGTATATAGATGTGAATATAATGAAGACATTCTTAACAATATTCCATAAATAGATAAATTGAAATAATCAGAAAAGTTCAATACCTTTATTATGATGTTGTGAATACCGACCAGAATCTTTATTGAATGAATAATTTAATATAAAAACATATTCATTTTCTACTTTTTCTCTTCCACACAAGCACGTGTCTGTATCCTTTTCATCCTTTATTACTTCAAATTTCAGCCTCGATCGATAAACAATGACTAATTCCACGACTATGTACAATGTACGATATGTCGATTATAATTATAAATGAAAAAATTAGTCCAGTTCTGTCAAAAGAAAAAATATCTATCTCATGTGACAAAAAGGTCAAAAAATTAGATTAAATCGATCACTTTGAGATTAATTTAATATTTGTTAATCTAGGTATATATGATGATGATCTCGACGAACTGATAAATAAACTAATGTTTTATATTTATTTAGATTTGATTTTTTCATTAGATCAATTTTGCGATGATCAGTATGCTGTAAAAACAATTTTAGCATATCGTACACAAGGTTTTCTGTTGAATGAAATAAAAACATCAAACATATTATGTACTATGACTGTATTAAAATAGTCTTAAAACATATCCTGCGTACGATTTAGTTCAGTCTATGAGCTATTCCATAGAAAAGAATGGTATAAAGATAAAATTAAATTTCATTCAACACAATTTCTCAGATCTAATAAGATAATTAATCAAAAGATATCGACCCTAAGGTTTTTCTATAAATCTTGTTAATATTAATAATGAATAAACTAAATTGTAAACTAATAAAATTTTATCTTGAAATTATATACAATTTATTTATTTTAATTTTTTCTTAATGAACATTTATTGAAATGTTAACAAAGAAAGTTAACTTTATTAGAATATATTTTATTTAAAAAAACAAACTTAGTAAAATAATTGTTTTTAAATAAAATATAGAAACGAATAACCAACTATATTAATTGTCCAGAATTAAATTATTTTATCTCTCGAACATCGAAATTTGTTGACAAACAACTCGAAAAAATGAGCAATATACATTTTTCTTTATCAACAACATTTATAAAATATTCATTAGATTATTTTAAATTAATTAATTTAATTAAATAACAAATATTATAAAGTAATCAAAATAACATTTATTAGAATTTTGACAAATATAAATATATTACCATCATTAAACATATTTATTATCAAAATTGATTTTTAAATAATCAAATTCTTTTATAATTATCTTCGAAAGATTATCATATATGTTACAATAAAAACCATTTGTTTATTGATTAAAATTAATACAATTTATTTTATATAGAATTATTCGTCGAATTCTTAGTATAATCATTATTTTTCGACGCGATTATATTAATAATCATGTTTAGATAGAATATACGATTTTACCTTATTCAAATATCTATTCAATGGAAAAATAAAATTAGTTTATTTTAATATAATGTTGATTATTATTATTATTATTAATTAAGTACCGAATGAGAAAAATGAACTTTTTTTTTGTTATTGTATGATCCACTCATTTATTTTCATTCTTTTAAATAATTAAATAATATATATATTCTAAGAATAAAAATAAAAATCTGGTTAAGAAAAAATTGATCTTCTTCGATGAAATGGTGTTTGTTGATATATTTTGGAATTTTGTCATCTTTTACGCCATAAATTAACATCAACAAGTGGTGCATTTAATCTTTGTCCTCTATCTCCTGTATCTTTTTCTAAAAGAATTTTTTCATTTGCTTGACTAATAATAAGATTAACAGCCAAAATTGATCTAGCACGAATTTCACATTCATCTGAATCACCAAAAGGAATTTCTTCTTTTCGTTCAAGTCGAGATTTTAATTCTGATGAATAAACAAGAACACCTTCATGTGATAATACTTGTGGTACACGATAATCAGCAAACATTGTTAAACCATCCTATTAAATATTTTAATTTTAATTTTTAATTATTTAAATTAAAAAAAAAAACTATATCAATAAAATGTCCTAAACCATGATCATGAAAACATCCCCATATCACTTACTAATATTTGAGCTCGTTTATAAAAACTCACTAAAAAAAAGAAATTTATTTTTGAAAAGATAAATATTTAAAATAATAACCTCGTTGTCCATCATAAACAACTTCATCCCTATTAGATGGAAATTTTTTAATAATTAATTCAACAAGATCAACAGCACTTCCACCACTTTGTTCGATACAACGAGAAAAATGTCCACCAAATTCCTTTTAATTAAAACAAAAAATATTCTTTATTTTTAAATAAATAAATAAAATAAAATAACTTTAATAAAAATTGATCCTGTTTCATGTAAAACATTTAATCTTTCAGCTAACATTGGTAATTTCGATGAATCTTCTAATGGTTTAAATATATATTCTAATTGATCTATTGTTATACGACTATAATATTTTGCATTTAGTATATCGATATTATCGTATTTAATTATAAATTTCTATTTTATTTAATTAAATAAAATAAGGCTTGTATTTAAATGATCGGTACTATATAGTAAATGATCAGTATTTTTTGTGAACGGTCAGTTTGATTTATTGATCAGTAGAAAGTTCAGCTTTGATCAGTATAAATTGATTTCTGATCAGTATAAATTTTCGTGCTGAACAATTATTATATCTGCTTGTTAAATTAATAATTTAAAGGTGTATCTGTGTAGGTACCACTGTTAAGAGGGTTAAGTTTAGTGTTCCTGAAAATTCCAATCTCAGAATCGAATTTATGAAATCGTTTGCAATTGTAGCGACTGAACCATTAAATGATTAGATAAATATGAGATTTTTAAATATATTTTGAGATATTTTTTACTATGGAGTTGTTAAGGTTAAAAACGTCATACATTTTGGGGACGACATAGCCAGTTTACACACATATTTGAAGGTATTTGGTCTACGTTATAAAAAAATCACGATTTTTTTACATAGATCTAAAAATTTTCGTGTCTATCTCCTGATTTAACAATTCTGTTGCTCCTGACAGTTGCGAAAGACTTCATAAATTCGATTGTGGGATTGGGATTTTCAGGAACACTAAACTTAACCTTCTTAACAGTGGTACCTACACAGATACACCTTTAGATTATTAATTTAACAAGCAGATATAATAATTGTTCAGCATGAAAATTTATACTGATCAGAAATCAATTTATACTGATCAAAGCTGAACTTTCTACTGATCAAAAATAAACTTTCTACTGATCAATAAATCCAACTGACCGTTCACAAAAAATACTGATCATTTAATTTGTTGCCATAAAATAATATTTACATCTAATGCTTGATTTATTGTAACACATAATGCTTCATAACCATAATAAATCTTATTTGTATATTTTCTTGAATATGTTTCTTCTGCATTTTAATCAGTCCAAAATGAAAAATTTAATGTACTTGTTAAAAATATTCTTTAAAGATTTTATTTTAAATAAAAATAAAATTATTTTATTTATTTATTTATCATACCAATCAATTGTTAATTGAGGATCTTCTTTTGGTGGTCCAACATCTGATCCAATCCAATCATCTCATGTAAATTCTCCATCCATCATTGCACATGAAATCTTTAATAAAAATAAGTTTTTATTTTAAATAAATAAACAAATAAATAAAAACCTCGTTAGCCAATGTTTGGAGAGATGGAAGATTTATTGAAACATGTCGTGATCTTTCTATTATAAAACGAGCAGAATCCAAAGAACTTAAACATGATTCTTCATTTGTTTCACCTGAATAACTCATCTTTTAAATCTTTAACAAAAAAATAACAATTGAATTACATTTATTAAGAGAATATTTTTATTTAATTTATTATCATTTTAACAAATTGAATAACGACAAATTACGTTCATTAGTTTTGTATAAATAAAACTCACTGTTTAGGTGCTTTAATTATTTATTAGTTTTCCTCTACAGGATATCTAATTACGACATTTCAAATGATTAAGCTCAATTGTTTTCATTGAAAGAATGACGTTTTTATCATGAAATTAGAGAATAATCATCTAAAACGGTATAGAACACAGCGTCATACAAGACCATGTGTAATATAATGCAATGAACGAATTGTAGATGAAATTTGACCAATGAGGAAATGTTTAAAATAAACTAAATAGTAAAAGAATGACATCTGTTGATAGAATAAAAAATATTTTGTTTCAATTAATAAATGATGAGAAAAAAGAAAAATAAATTTAATTCAAGGTTTGATTAAAACTAGGCGGCGATAGTGATCTTGTTTTCCTAAAAAAACAGATCAAGGTGTTCAAAGAGATTTTCCTACGTTGATTTTCATTTTGATCCAGAGTTGTCCACGGGGCAGGGCGAGGTCTTCATACCCTGCAGCTTCAAACATCAAATTTTGAGACTTATCTCAAAAAATTGTTTTTGAGTTGTTCAGAATCAAAAATCGAAAATATATTACAACTGGCAGTACCATCCAGTATGCATTATCTTCCTCTATTAATGTACCCTTATAGAGATCGGCGATACAAAAATTTGAGAGTTAGTGCAAGATGGAACGGGATAGGACAAACGAGACAAATCTTTTGTCCCGCCGTTTTTTTTTCATTCCCACAGCGACGGCTTCAGTTGAATGCAGTTTCAGTGGTGATGGATGAGTGGTAGCTGAACATCGAAAATCATATTCATATTCAATGGTAGTACTGAACTGACAAAATATTTTAATTAATCAATGAATTTATATGTTTAACCCTTTCCGGTCGGTTATCAGAAGACCACCAGTAAAAAAAAAACTTTTCCGACATATTTGTGCTTCCTTCATCACAGGAATATAAAAAATGTGATCGATAGAAGAAAAAAAGCTTTTCGTCTCTGAATGCCTTAAGGTTGCCAAAAATGGCAACATTTGGCCATAAGGGACAGTAATTTTGAAAAGGTCAATTGTTTTTCACTTATCAAATTACGATTCTTTGTGGGTTTTTTAAATTCATATCTTCGTACGAAAGTACAGTGTGTCTTTTCGTCCGTCTTTTGATAAACAAAACTGAAATACGCCGAGAATATGCTAAAAATTTGCAAAATGATGCAAAATTAACCAGATTTTTTGCAGAAAACCTCTAAAATTCAAGGAAATTCTATAGAGTTTCGAAGTGTTCTACCGTATTCCAACACAGAATATTACAGAATGCTTTGAAACTATCCAGAGCTTCCTCAATGAGTGGCAAATTTCAAATTGATATGTAATACTATCGAGAATCAGATGGTAGACATATAATTTCATGTGTAAATCAAAATTTTAATCGGAGAAACAGATATCAGATATTTACTCGACATGATATTAAGTATTCTTTTTCCAGAAACTCTATGGCCTTCCCAAAATCAAATGATTTTCCCTATCTTGAAGGTGAGCGTGAGAATGGAAAGACAGACTCATGCGAAAAGAGACATACAAGACGTCTCTCTCACTGAGGATGAGAACGAAAACACAAAATCGCCTAAAAAGGCATGCATAGGGCATGTTAAAGGTGAGGATGAGAGTAGAAACAAACGCACACACATCTCTACCACTTTTATATAATTGAAATATGAGTGACAAAATTTCTATCGGTTCAAGAAAACTGATCTGATGTCTGGAAAACTAATTTTATTTCACATTATGCCCATTATATCCATAAAAGATATTCTCTCGTGAATCAGAAAATTATTTGAACTTTTGGAAAAGTAATAGAAAGCATCAGTTTCTTTATTCATACTATATATTTCTAATATATTATCAAAAAGCAGAAATTATAATTTTAACACTCATATTTTTTAAATCTAGAAATAAATAATATGGGTTACTTTTGTTTTCTGATGGTTTCTCAAAGATGTATAGTGTCAGTAAATATCTGATTTCCTTCTAAAAAATCACTTAACAGCGATCAGACATTAATTCTAAATTGGCACCAATTTGAGATTTGCCATGACCTCTCGACATCGTCATCGTCGTTGTCGTTCATAGATTCATCATACACCTCATCATCCATATAGTCATAGTCTTCATCTTCTTGAATGTTACTATCATCGTCAGTGGTAGAATTCTCTATTATGAATTCGTTTTTAAACTTCGATTATTGGTAGTTTGCATAGGTTCATCATTTTCTATCTATTTTGAAATTGTCGAAAGAGTTAGAACGAAAAGAAATAGTACCTAAGCTATCCTGTGTAACAACATGATTCTTTGTAACTTCTTATTTGTTCCAAATGAGAACAACCGTGCATAGGACTTTGTACTTACAGATTCCCCATTCGACCCTCATTCTGTATGACTGAACACAAATTTTGGATTTTGATTTTCCTAATGTAGTCTCAAGAACGTAACAGTCACAACATCATAAAGGTGATCACATATAAAAAAAGAGAATACTCAAGTTGAATTTCTGTGAGAAGATTATAGAAGTCAAGACTGACTGTCTCGCTCTATACTGTTATATGTAGAAGCCAGCAGCATGACGAAAGTTTGCTCTAAATTTTAACAAAAAAGTCCACTGGAAAAACATAGAAGAAAAAAAATGATAGTTGTCGGTCATCTAGAATAAATATGTGTGTGTTCCATAAAACGACCTGAAATTCCAAGAAATCATTAGCAAAGATCCCTTTTTTTTATGTCCAAACAACGTTTCCTTGAATGCTTTCATCTTTATGACAGAAAAAAAATGTTTTTCCAAAATAATGATTATGTATTCATGGATTCATCTATATTGTTTTGAATTTAATTGACATTCGAATGTGTAAACTTGATGAGGTTCGGGATCTTTGTAAGAAATGAGGTGAGTAAACGTACGCTCAATTGTTGAAGAATGGTTTCTTTATTTATGATTGCTTTTTAAATAATAGAAGTACAGTTCCAGAACCTTGTTTGAAAGTCTCTTGTCCACCAAGCGCTTCCCTGAGTTCTTTTATTGTTTCCCGTACACAATCCTTCTCGGTCCCTGCAAGCTCAGGATTTGCATCTCTCCAGCGCGTGACCATGCTAGCTGTTGACAATCCTCTCTCCAAATCATCTAAAGAAACGTCTTCACTTTGATCAAAAAATTCATTCCCGTTGCTCAGAATTCCATTACGATCCCATTCGTATCGAACGTAATCGGATGGGGAAAAAGCGGTGATAGGAGGCGTTACATTCCATGGAAGTATGAGGTTGTCGTACATATCTCTCGAGAGACGATTGGATGGTAGTTCGAAAGGTGCAAGAACTTCACGTTCAAGATGGAAGAGAATACGTTGAACTTCGGAAGCATTCGGAGTGGAAGGATCTAAAATAAGTATGAAAGATATAGATTAGTATGTTTCGGACTGAACAGGAAGAGGACAAGGTCTTACGACAATAGAGGGATGCAAGTGTCCAAAGAGCTACAGAACCACCTGGTTTGAGTACTGTTGCTGCTTCAGTCCAAAATGCATCCATATTGAACCAATGGACCTAATCAAGTCAGTGATACTACATTATTTCATTTACATAGAAATTAACTTACAGACATTGCTGCTGTCAACAAATCCACAGTTCCAGCTTGAACTCCATTGATTTTCGAGCATTCTTCTGCAGATTTGATTTCATACATGATATCATTGCCTGATCTAGTCTTTCCATTCCGACTGTGTGCAACGGCAATCATCTCTGCACCTGGATCAATGCCTACAGCGTTGTCAAAGACAATCGAAAGATCTCGTGTCACATTTCCAGGCCCGCATCCTACATCAAGAAGCAGATCTAATTTGCCTCCATTGTTGGTATGATATTTTAGCACAGTATCGTAAAGCTCATTTGAATAAGATTTCCGTCCAATAGCGTATGCTTGAGCTTGCGCCGCACTATATGACTTAAACGTTGGATCTGCTGATGACATTGTGTTCAGTGGTGCTAATTGATGACAAATGTGTCAGGAAAGATGACCTTTCTAAAAAAAGACAGATCAATGTCAAATCTTCATTTCATTCTTATAGTATGATATAGTTGTTATTGAAAGTCATAAGAAGAGATTTACAATAACATCTATAGCTTTCAATATTTCTCAAGTTGAATAAACCGCCATCATTAACTAACTCATCTGATTCTGCTTTACCATCTTATATCTGCATCACACAAGACTATGATACTAAAAAGGTTTTAAAGAAAATCTCAACGCCTGCAAATATAACATTTTCAAATCGATCGAATCTCATGGATTTATAACAATCAGAAATATTCTGAACCAATTTCTCATCCTGTTAATCATGATAATTTGTTTTCTACAGCTCTCGATTATAGTTTTGGCGATGTTAGATTTTTAGGATACAAAACTGAGTCGTGATCCCGACTCCGAGACGTTTATTTCAGACTTTATTCGTATCAGATCTAAAATAATCCTTACAAATGATAATGTGAGGATACCATGAGATTTTGTTGAGAATAGGATAAATTTTATTTGACTAGTCAATATCTCTTCTATAGGCTTTAGATCATGATCCTCAACTCTTCTTGTAGCAATCGCAAAAAAAAACAAGAGGAACGTTGTGAAGGAAAATGAATTAAGTGATAGTTACTAACTTTGGCTATTGGCTAGATATGTGTTATTTTGTTTCTCTAATATATGTGTCGCTAACACTAGTGTGTTGGTAGAGCAAATAAAAGAGTGTATACGACTCTTCTAGTCCATTGTTTATATACGAAGTTAAATCAAATGTTTTATAATAATGATTTCTAACATATAGTAAGCAAAGTCAATATTCAAAGTTTATAGAGAACAATTATTTTCTTTTCCATCAATAGTAACATTATTTATCTTGAGACAGTTGTTTTTCTGTTAGTAAGCATAGAAAAAAACTATCTTCTAGGCGCTTTAAGAATGTGGGTGTCAATATATTCTTTATTCACATGCACCTCTATCTCATTCTCCTTTCTTTTGATTTATGGTAAAAAAAAGATATCCATTGAGAACAAGAAAGAAAAAATAGATGACGCATATGAAGAGAACGAGGTAGAAAATGAAAGCATTGCAACACATACATATTCACACATATCTGTAGAACGAAAGAAAATCTAGATGATATATCTTTTAATCCTCGCATCCAAACATTCACCCATAGAAAAGAAAAAAATAGGCACATCGAATGAAAGAATGAAGGATTTAATCAATAATTATGATGTTCATTTCTATTACCAGATTCACCACTTTTTTATGGTAATTTCAGATGAAAGGATTAATGAAACACAATAGGAGTATGAGTATCGTAAATCAATAAATATATAGAGATGGTAATACACTAGTTAGGCTATATCTGTCAGCGGAGTGTGCCGGCAGAATTTGATTGTCTATGATAGAGAACGGCAGAAAGGGGTGCATTTTCTTGACTAGAAAAAGCTTCGATCGATGATTAATGGACAATCTATATTTTGAGCGATTATGTTAGCAACTCATTTCAAAATTTTACTAAGATTTTGCAGATTTCATAATGTAAAAACTCGAAGTAAAAGAATAAACAGAGACAAACTAATTTCGATCAGAGATTTGCGGACAATGCTCCTGGCTCATCTACAGGTATGGTATACACCTGATGGCTCGTTAATCATTGACGAACAAGTCATTCTTCCTTGTTGTCGCTGTAGCTTTCATCAATACATACCTAAAAAGGGCGGCAAGAATGGTATGAAGACATTTTGGTGTTGTGATTCCAGTACAGCACATGCATTGACTGGTGAAGTTTATCTGAAACGATAATTGGATGCCTTTGCATCAATTCTGAATGGAATTGTATAAACAGTCTAGTGAAGCGATTGGTACAGACTTTGATCAATACTGGTCGCGCAATTACCACTGATAACTATTTCACAAACGTAAAACTTGCATAAGATCTTTGGAGCATTCAGACTGGTTTTGTTCGTGCGATTTACAAAAACAAAAGAGAAATTTTCAAACGAGTTCTAGTCAAATCGTTGGCGTCCTCTACACAGTCATTAACATGCCGTGATTTTGCTGTCGTCTCTGCATCATGAAAAGATTGTCAATGACGTGTGAGAAAAAAGCTTGAAATCATTTTATATTGTAATGATACAAAAGGCGGTGTCGATCGAATGAATCAGATGATAACAACTTATTCATGCAGAAGAAATATAAAACGATGGCTCATAACTTTCTTTTTCAGTATAATTAATGTCACAGAGTTCTCTGCTTTTATTGTATCGATCAACAACAACAAGTGAGCAATTAGCTAATACAATAGCCAAAGATATTTTGAACAAAGTGAAGACATGTATTGACGATGCTATCTATCGCGCTCAAAATGACATGTCAAACGCAAGTTTACATGAACGAAATGAGTAAGTGTTATTGCTAAATTAAAATATTATATAAATATTCCAAAAATAGGATTATCTTCTCTTATAAATTTTTTTATCTTGTATTTTTAAATTGTTGGTACGTTTGAATCGTCTTCTTTCGATGACACAAATTTATCTCAATGAATAAATACATTGTTTGCATCGAACATGTGAAACAAGCACTGAGAACTCTCTTACTTTACTAAGTTATTATCTATTTCATTCTCTTCTACTTAAATAAAACTTTTCCTTATTCAAGTACTAGTGTAGAGAATTTATGTTTCTATAAATATTATTAATAATTAAAATTACGATTCTATTCTTTTTCAGATAATATTCTTTTCTATCAACATTTAGAAAAAAAAAACTATTATTCTATCTATTATGGCCTGTGCAATTATTTGTGCAATATGTGGTCATAGTGTTCTTACCCATACCGATGAACTCGCTTATGTTCAATATGCATGTAGACATTTATTACATGAAAATTGCTTTCATGACAATCATAATAGAAGTAGAATTTGTCCTTGTTGCAATACAATATCATGGGCACTATTCTTCGGATAAACTTACTATTCCTACATGTTTATAAAAGAATGAAAGAAAAAAAATTTGCAAATTTGTTTATATAATATTCGTACTAAACAGATAAAAAAGTATTCGTTAAACGACGGTTTTTTTTTGTAAATTTTGTATTTGTTCTAGTCTTAATACGTTTTCCTTTAAAACTTTAATTAAAAAAATTATATGTAACTACTTGTATTTGTTTATTATCAAAGATTTTTTTCATTTTAGATTATTTTAATAATTGAGAACGTCGTATTCTTTACTTACTATCTAATGCATATCCTCCCAAAACTCTACATTCAAAACAAAAATAGTGAAACAAATTAAAATTCGACCGAGATTATTAATAAATACCAATTACTCCTATATTCTTCTATACCAAAAATAACAATAAGATTTTCTAGAACATTTTTGTTGAAAAAAAATTACCACGCATAAAAGACGGTAACTATATATTAACCTTCCTTACTTAGCGATAAGCAAAAAAAACTTCTTCTATAACAAATTACTTCACGTTAACTGAATCAGCAATACTGTTAACTTTCTATTTCAGATATATTTACTTGCATAATACACTATAAGACCAAACGAATGATTTATTGAATTTTAACACAAACAATACTAATAATTTATCTCTATTATCAACTTCATTATGATCGATTAATTTAGAATCTCTGAGATTTTTAAATTTCTTTAATGCAGATTATTATACCACCTGAAGATTGATCTCTTAAAATGAGATTGAATTCTGGAATGTGGTAGTTTCATTATTTATACTCAGACCCTCACATTCACCCTTATATATTTATTCTGAAGGGGAATGGAAACAAGAAGTAAACAACTATATGGAACAAACTGGTGTTTTTTCATTGATTAGTAATATGACATTGGAAATGTCTAACAATCAAGTTGAAAATGTTCTTACATCCATGAACAATCAAATAACTAATACATTACATAATTTATATCTTTGTAAAGCAATCACAACAGAACAATTTGAACAAATGATATACAACAATGGATCAACAATAATTAACGTTAATATACTTGATTTTGTAGCAGAAATACATTATGTAAGTATTACTCTACATATTTATTTCATTGTTTTTGATCGTAATTTTTTTTTGAATTAGAATGAAATGTCAATTCAACCAAGGATAACATATTTTATAGAATAATCAATCAATGCTATTGCATCTTTTTTCAATAATCTTCTAGAACCACTCATTGGTTTTATTATTCATACTAGTTTTACATTTTCTGCAGCTAGTGACGCTATTAAAGCTTTAGAAAAATATGCTAAAACAGGTACTCTCCGATCGACAACTCGCTTCGTTAAAATCGATATTCATGATCTCTGTACTACTTTACCTCATCCCTTACTTATTCAAGCATTAGCAAAATTTCTACGAATTTATGTGCAAAGTGAACAAATTGATGGAACACCAATAACAGCTATTGTTCAACTTGTTCAATTTATTCTTGACAATCAATTTTATGTCTATATAAACAAGTTATACCAACAGGCTATTGGTGGTTCAATCTGTTTATTATTAATTAAAGATTTAGTCGACATATACTTATATCATTTAATACATAATTTATACTCAAAATTATTCAATAAGAAAGAATTCATTGGACGATGTCGTAATCAAATATTTTTCACTTGGAATGAATCTATCGATAAACTTTTCAATTTACTGAATAAAATAAATTTTCTTCGTTCAAAACATATCCATATCAAATGGGCAATATCAATCGATTACACAATGGAGTATCTTAGTACTGAAATAAGTAATCATGAAGGTATATTAAAGACAAAAGTTTATCATGATACAAATCTTGAACTTTATGCCGTACCTTATGTATTGGAATGTAAAAAAATGATATCACAAGATCATGAGTTCGTAATATATGCTGCACTGGTTCCTGAGCTTATCTATTGTTCGAATATCAATGAGTTTCAGAACGAACTATTATATATTGAATTATTTTTAGCATTAATGGTACACCAATAGATTTTATTAATAAAGCTGTTCAAGATTTTTCTCATGCAATTCAATATATCAACCACAACAAGTGGAGATATCGATGAAACTGATTATCAAAATGTTCGACAACGTATTCGACAACAACCTTATGAAGTTAATAAGTATATTTTACAAGAACGAGAACGACGACGAATATCAACATGAAATATAACAAACACTTAGAAAACATTTACTAGAACTCATATCAGTAGCAGTAGTGTAGTATTTCTTTTGTTTCACATCAAGGTTAATTTCAAGATTCTTTTGCTTTTTACTTCAATATTCATTCATCATATTCATGTTTCTGCCCACTATTCATTACATTTAAAACACCTTAACTTAGATGTTTCCTTTTCTTGTACTTAAATTTTTCAGAATTTCTAACACATACAGAAACGAAGGTCTTCTTTTTACCTATAATTAAACTCTGTTTACGTCAATACTTCTCTTAATTCAATTATTTAATAAACTATTTGTCTTTTTTTCTCTTCTAGATACAAACACACATCATTACCTGAAATTTCTACAATCAAATCCCTATAAAGCAAATATCAACCCATTTTTATTCTAAAAACTTCCAATAAAACGTTATCGAGCACTGTTGCCTGAATTAAATCATCCTCTCCTCATAGCATAAAACTACATTGATATCTTCAAACTAGTAAAAAACCCTAAGGTAACCATTCGAAACACATCGAAAACGTTTATGGTAGCTATAATCACTACTATAAATTGAATTCTATCAATATAGATTGAAAGGTTTATATGTGATGAAATTATTTCTTGAGGTCTTCTAATAATCATATGGAGTCATAAGCCATCTGATGATCCACGTAATTACATTGAAAACGTTTATGGTAGCTATACTCAAGACTCATCCCACCATCCCACTCATCCCACGCGCCTCCTCAATCTCTCACCCTCCCCCTCACCCCGCACCATGGGGAATTTACCATTGTCGTCATTACAGCATACAAAGAAGAAGAGAGAATGGGATAAAAATATCTTCACCTATAAAAAAGATATGTTTTGTCCATTTTTATTATACCTGTATAACTCAACATTAAAAATGATCAACGACGACGAATATACATACGAAGTTATCGACAATGAGAGCGATGCATTGGCATGTGCTCAACTAATAGCTGAAGAATTTGCCGTAAATGATCCTATAACGGTCTTTGATCAAGTAACAGAAGAGTACTTTTTTGAGAACTGTGCATGGCCAATGATGAAATCGGTACTCGATGAACGACTGTCGTGTCTAGCCCGAGATCGTTCTTCAGGCGAGATTGTTGCTGTTGTCTGTGCTGGTGACATGTATTCGAGACATAAAAACAACCCATACAAAGCTTCAGCTCCTCCACATGCCATAGCTGCTAGTGATTTAACTCATGAACTAGAAGATTTATTTGTTTCTCGCGACTTCGGCCAAGAACTGAAACCAAATATGGTCTTACATCTTATGTTAAGTGCAGTACGAAGTCAACATGCGAACAAAGGTGTAAGTACCGGTCTATACAAAGCTACGTGTATTTATGCATACGAGAACAAGGGATTCCAATATTTAGTCGCACAAATTACCAATCCGAGTGCGCGTCACATCGCTTTAAACAAGATGAATGGAAAAGAAGTAACACTAATTGATCCAACAACATGGCAATGGAAGAAGAAAAAAGGCGGATTATTTTATCCATACAAGGATTACAAGGGTGGGCCTGTACCAAATATTCTTGTAACATTCGCAAAAGTTAAAGTATAATGAATGATCTATGGCTTAAAAATGAACTTTTAGTCTTTTTTTATTAAATATTTCTTGAATAAACTTTTATCAGAAAACCTTTTGTATGGTATCTTGATTTTTTTTAAATGATATGATTTGGACCGATGTTAGAATTCACTATAGTCAATATCTGTCTGTGCCGTAAAAGCATCTGCTACACATACGCTGGACTAACACTAACCACCTTCAGAACTACATATTAAATGAGGTAATAAAAAACGGAGGGAGACGCATTTTTATTATTCCCATCTTACAATGGGATGGATTGTACTTATACACAGGAAGATTGATCATGTTTAGCTCAAATTGTAATTCTCACTGTTAAACTGATAAATTTAAAATATGATGTGCTCAATGTTTAAGATCTATTCATTATTTTCGTATAGCAACATCATTTTATGGTAACTATCCATATACAGCCATGTCTACAAATCAGTACTAAAACAAAATATGCGTCTTTTTTTCTGAGCACAGTATTAGTTGACTGTCAGAAGAAGCTGAACCTAATGTAATTATAATGTAATCAATAAATTTCAACAATATTAAAATCATCATTCTCTCAACATCCTGATCATTGTCAGCAGTGTTGAGACTTCCAAAAAAAGAAATAGACTAAAAAACTCATTTCCTTGAAAACCCTTAAAGGATTCCCGATAATGTAACTATCTTAAATTCTTCAAGGGTTTTCGAATTATCGAAAACTCCGAAAAAAGTAATGGTGATTTATGAGATATCGACCTCGGAAACGGATTAAACGTCTCCCAGTTTACAAAAATGTTAATAGCGCTCTATCAATACTATTTTTATTGACTTATACCTACACTTAACCTTGAATCTCTACGCTTCACTCCTTATATCTATACGGGTATGTCCATGGGATGTTACTAAATCAATACAACGGTCACGCTAAAATCCGTTAAAACTTTCAGAGTCTGTAGAGCTTTTCACGTTAATTATCTTGATGGTTAATTAGTTAGATTAGACCCTATTTTCAGATAATATAGATCAAATACTATTAATGCATTTTAATGCTTTTGTGCATTTTTATGTGCTCATAAAGTGAACACATTCTAGAATCGGTCAGTGTGTCCGTCCGTCCGTTTACACGATAAATTTCGAAGGGAGAGTCAGATCGGCATGAAATTTTCTACACAGCTCAGTCTCATCAATATCTCAGTCTAATTCGAAAATAAGCCTGATTGATCAAGCTCTTCTTAAGTTATTACAAAAACACTGATTTTTTTTTTATGGGAGAGTAATGTGAAGATATATACCGTTCAATGACTGTGTTGCTTATCCATCAGCTAACAATAGCATGTTCTCTCCTCTCTTTCGTTCTGTTCTCTCGTCTGACTAATTAATGCACAACATTCTTCCTCTTTCACCATATGCCTGTACATCATCATCACACGTTCTCTTTTTCTCCTTTCCGTGGGAGTTGAACACGGACAATATAAATAGAGAGAGAGGAAGAGAGAATAAAGTAGTTGTAGTGAGAAAAAATGTATAAACGAAGAAGCTGAAGGCACCTGAGTCATCATATCTCATCCAATATTCATTACAGGTATTATTAGCAGTTCGACAGAGCGAAACTTGCTCTACAACATGCATTATACAGTTTTTCTCCTCATCTTTGAATTTGGAAGGAAGAGCTGTCATAAGTATGTTATACTAGAACTCTTAAGTAAATCTTGGTGAATGTATCTGTGAAATCTAGTCCTTCAAGTTGTATGGCTCTTCCAAATTCATTGACACTGCAAGAAGAATGTGAAAATGCTTATACATATCATTTTGGTACTAGATAAATTCAATGTGCAACACTGTTATCATAAAAATATCGCTGAAATAGATTAATTATTTTCTATGTAAATCATATTTACAACACTAATATGAAAGCGTAAAAATGCGAGCTTTTGTTATAAAATAGGCGATAGTCTATTATTATTTACGAATAACTCTGTGGAAATCCTACCATGCCGTACAAAAATATCTTCAAATCGTTTCATACTTCTAGCATTTGTAAAATTTTGTGCTCTGATCATTTTGACAATAGATAAATTTAATACTTGTACTTAAAATGATGAAGAATTTGAAATACTGCATAAGTTTTTCAGCAGAAAAATAATTTATTTTAAGTTTACTACATTGCATAGTTTCATGGTTTTTATAATGCTAATCCTCTTTTAATTTGTCGATGATAACATTGCATTCTCAAAACAATGTAGCTCATGTGAAAGTGAATGAGAATATATATAACTAAAAAATATAGTTAGGCTCAATATGTCGAATGTATCGTCACTGTAAAAACATATTTTTGAAAGAATAATATCATATTCTGATAGCCCGCAGAGTGTTCTATCACCTCGTATATTTATGCTTCAGCTGGCATTTATGCATTACCAAAATAAAGTGGGTGCAATGAAGGTATTCATATGCCCATATTTCTATACGTACACTTAATATTGTCACTGTCACGAGAATTAGTTTTTAAAATAATTTTCATTACTATAGAATTATCTTTTTTAAAAAAGCAATTATATATTTCGATAGCTCTTGAAATTCTATCTTTCTCTATATTCATCTACTGTCTTGACCTTATTTATTGCCAAAATAATTTGAATACAATGAAGATGTCCTTAATCAACAAATGCAAAAAATTCACATTTTCGTTACTTGTTTTGACTTTCTATCTCCAAATATAATGCCGATTTCTAACTAGAAGCGACGTGATCCTGTTCTAATATTCTATAGTTGTCATAGAATTCTACCGTTACTCATGGCGAACAATCATATTATAAGATCTTACATCTGATCGTGATATTTCATACAAGATCATATAAGATCTTATGCAGGATTTTATAATAAGATCATCGTCCTGGGTGGCTTTGTCTGTGTACACCTAGGCCGAGCATTCCGATTACCACAACCGATTATTCCCTTCGTTTTCCGACAACAGTTCCTACAAATTCCGTTCATTTCTGATGGACTCCATTGAGTTCCGATTATTTTCTTACCATCGGTTCTGGTCGGAATCTCGACCGGAACCCGGTATATGTGTCGTAGGTCAATCTCAGATTTAGGCCATTCTGAGATCCGAGTTTGGACTGGTCAACACTAGGATTTGATCAAAATATGATGTCAAATTTCGTTTTTAAGCTCTAAGTGAATTTCCGAATCTGGTGTGTCTATTCGAAAAATGTGACAAATAGGTATGTTTTCTGCATATACAATTGGCTTCCAAATGAAATTGTATTTTTAAAAAGTTACGGACAGTTTTCTGCAAAACTTTTATTTTCATAAACGCTTACAACTTTTGCCACGAAACTCTAACTGATACGAAACTCGTTTTTACGAGAAATCATGCAATTTTATGAGATCTCAAGACTATTCGATCTTGAATCCATCATTGACGTCATGGTGAAAAACAAATTTTGGTCATGGATTTTGACTCAACCCTTGCTTAGACCAGTCCAAACTCGGATCTCAGAAGAGCCTAGGCCAAACTTGGATTGGCCTACGACATATATAAAGAAGCTTGTTTGTTAGTTAAATCGTTGGGCACAGTACGAGCAAGTACCATGGAATTTTGCAGGAAATACCCTTTTGTCCAGGAGAGAGTTGTAAAGTAGTTTTCGACCCAAAGTTTTCACTTTAGGGTATATTTGCCTGTTCCTAATATTGAACTACTATAGTACATGCCTTTTCAGATAGTATGCGTATGATTGTTTTCTCAATAATTCGAGAATGAAAATATATATTAAAAAAATCTTGCGCTTTTGCCATTGGGTACTAAATATTTTAGGATATTCGAAGAAAAATGAATAAAATGCGTAAGATGAAGAGCAACTATATGAATGGGAATATCCATCGAATCAATAAAGCAACAAGTGAGATAGAATTTCCTTACTCATGGTTCATAATGGATTATAGCGGAGAATGCGTAATAAAAAAGAGAAAATAACCGAATATGTATGATAAATATATGGAAGCAATAAACTTAACACATATGATGATGTGTATCGAAATAAAGGAATAGATCTGACGCATATGATTATACATACAGAGCAAAAGGAAAGTACCGAACACTTAAGATGGCGTATATTGAAGGGTAGGAAAAGGTTCAATACATTTGATGGACGATTCCAATGAACATAAGACAAATATATATATGAAAGAATTGCGCTCGTGTTGTACGATTTGACGTAAAAAATCGAAAAAAAATAAAAGTTAATATAAAGTAAATTTGCATTGTTCATTCAATAGGAATCTATCAGTTGTGTATAAATCAAATATTTTCCCAATTATCGGGTTTTTCATTTCAGAAAAAAAAACTGAAGTTTTATTAAAAAATGCAAAATTTCCAAGATTTCTTGACATAATCAAACACATCATTTTAGAAATATTTTGACAAAATAAAATCAGAGAATAACAGTTTATATATTGTTAAAATATATCAATCGAAAGCTTTTCAAAAGGAGAATCTAATGAGCATATACAGAACTTTATCGGCACATACACACACACGCATATCTTAAGAGCAAAAAAATACGGATGACACCCTCATCATCACCATCACCCTCTTAGTTTTAGTTTTTATCTGATTTAGAAAACCCTTAGAAAAAAGTTTCATCAAAAGATTTATCCTCCTTTGAACTATCGAACAGAAAAAAGAAGAAAAAAATTTGAATTCATTTTCAAATCGACTTTAGTAGATTGAATATAAAGACAATTATGTTGGCATACTGTCGAGACATTTAAAATATCAAAAGATTCAGCAAGCATTGTGTGAAACTGTTTACAGTTTCGTAAATGATGTAATGGTTTGGCATACCTTTTACGAAACCATGGATGCCTTCGTAAATGTTGCAAAAGTTCTGGGCATATTTTACAAAACCATTTGTAGTTTCAAAAACCATCTAATAGTTTGGTAAATCTTATGCGAAGCCATTAACAGTTTCGCCACTTATCCGAAGATTCAATATACATATTATGAAACCATTGGCAGTTTCCTAAAGTATCTAAAGGTTCCGTAAAAGACATGCCGAATCATTACATCATTTATGGCACTATGAAAAGTTCTGTACAATGTAAGCTGAACCTTTTGATGTTTTACGAAACTTTCGATAGATTCGTATAAGATATGCGGAAGTTGTAATTGTTTCACGAAACTATCAGTGGCTTCGTAGAATATATACGGAACGTTTAAATACTATGCGAAGCTATTAATAGCTTTGTACAAAGGATACAGAACTATCGAAAATTCAGTGCATGGTGCACGGAACTTCTAGAGGATTTCGTAAACAAACTTCGGAATCTTATGCAATTTTCAGAACTTAAAAAGGTTTTTTATAATAATTATGAAACGATTTGTATGCCACAGAACTTAAAATCGTTTCGTAGAACTGTGCCAAGCCTTTAAAGTTCGGCAGGCATCCTATTTTTTTCCAGTAAACTGTGCTCTCTCCTACACACGATGATGAGATACGTAGGTATGTCTTTCGTGCATGTTTTTTTAACATCATGCTACACTATACAGTTTTATTTTTCCTTTCACATTCTTTGCTTGATAAAATAAAAAGCCAACGCGTATATTGATAAAACGTAGGCCTTTTACTGGGTTTTTTTCTCTTTCTTCGGTCAGATCTTTTTCCCACTATGAATGAATATTTTTATCATCATGAGTCAGTATTCCCCATCATGAGTCAGTTTTTCCCATCATGAGTCAATATTCCCCATCATGAGTCAGTATTTCCCACCATGAGTCAATAGTTTTGTTCGAGTGATATCGGTCGAATAGATCACGTATTTTCTTCGTTTTTTAATATCGTATTTTCATTTTCTCGAGGATGAGAATGGGTGCCCTAGTCGAACTTTGTTTTCAAGCGCTTGACCTGATTTGATCTCAAGATGTGTTCATAGCGCATAACTTTCTTTTCATTGACAAGAGCTTGAATGCTAGCATGAATCCTGCGTCAAGATCAAGATACTCATGCGCTTCATAAATAGCGGTCAAACGAATGGATCGTTAAGAAAACAATGAATATGAATAAAATAACCATGGCTTCTCTATTCGAGATTAATACTTTGAATACTGAACTTTTTCTACTGAACCAAATTCATGAAACCTGTTACAAAACTACCTAGGTAACATGATGAAGCACATTGACAAATTTCAATTAAGAAAGCACGTGACCATATGAAGACCAGTACATTTTGTGATTATTGCATTTTAATAAAATATTGCTATTATAATTACTGAAATATTTGTCTATTTTATCACTGATACGTGTAGTTTTTGTAATATAACAAATAAAACAATTTTTTATAGAAAGATTAATACAGCAAAATTTTCATATTATATTCGTCTCGTTTCTCTTGTTGGTGCTAAAATAAGTGCATTATCAATAAGTTGACATAACTTGTGGCATATCAGAGCTTTGTGTCTTCAGAATGCTCGTTTTAATAGGTTTCTTGCTCTGTTTCCTCATATGCCAAATGACTGTCTATCATCTTCAACTACCATAATTACCTATGAGTGCAGTACTAATAGACAATATATAGTCTAATGTACTAATACTAGAATGAAAAAAGTAGCCGTAGTGAATGAAAGAATTGACTAATAGTATATTCAGAAACTGCAAAAATATTCTTATCTAGTTTCTCTTTGACTTTCCGTCAATTCTACCTACTTTATCTTTCGATCAGAAGAAAATCTCACCGTTGAGGATTGATGTAAAGAAAAGAAATGAATTTAAACTACTATTATATTTCACACAGGCTTCATGTATACAGACTTTGAACCAAAGAAAAATAAATAAGAATTCTTAAAATCCAAGTTATGGGATGAAAATGTTTTGTGGACTGAAGAAACTTTATATGTTGCACTTTCCAGTCTTCTATATTTTATATCATCTGTGCACACATACGCGGATCAGTGCTACCTTGTAACATTTAATTAAAATATTTCTCCAAGATGGTCAAAAATTCGAAGATTAGAAAATTTTTAAGATGGGATGTACGTGTTCCACTAGGACTTGAAGGATTAAATGACGATCTTTAGTTTTTACAACATTTAAATTTGATCATTGATTTCGAATGTCTCTTTTTTTTCTTTCTTACAATATTCGTTTTTGAAGTATGAATTTTCATTAATAATCGATCACTGTGAATGATAAATTGAAGAAACTAGACTAATAATTAGTTCGCAACGGAATAAAAAACTGACGTCCCTATTATGCAACCATATTATACTTACTTGATCAAGAAATACAAGTGATTGAGCCAGAATTTCAAGCGTTTTAGCTTTTCTAAAGGCTTAAGTCTTGACACAAGATGTGTTCATTGTGCATGCCATTCAAACTCAAGAAAGTCAAGGATGTCATACGCTTGAAGAAAAAAACTTCGACTAGACTAGAGCTAACATAAAGTTAATATTGCACTTCAGCAATAAATTATCAGATGGTCACAAATCAATCTAATATAAGTCAAATCGAAACAGTGTTAATTCTATGCTGTGGCTATAGCAACAATGATAGAATTTATTTTGAAGCGTGAAGATGATGGGTGAATATATAAAGCATTTCGTGATCGCGATTTCGACCTTGCTTGAGTGTAAAATTGGTTCAACTAGCTCAAAAAGTCAGTGATTTATTTTTGACATGTCTTTTATGATTGTTGCACTGTTCGCTTTTCTTATGGTTGTTGTATTTATTGTCTTGGTATACTGAAAATAGGCTGCAAGTAAGTTGTAGCTGACAATAAAAATGAACTGAAATCGAAAAATACAGACCTGTTTACTATCATCTTGGATCAGAAGAATATCCTATATAAAAAAAGAAGACAGTTAAATTTCAAAATCTTCTCGGAAATATCAAAAACTTGGTGCAGTTCTGTAACGAATGATGTTCGTGATTTTTTATTCGATGCAGTTGTTTCTATCAGCGGATAAACTAATATTCGGAAGCTCGTGTGAAGTTGCACAAGTGTTGTATAGAATCCTAATGTGCGTGTTTCTTAATTTTGTAGACAAAGGTGAAATTCTAAGCACCAGTAGCAAACAAGGGTTTTTTTGAAATTCCGTAACGACCGGTATTTTTTATATACCACTCGGTTCCGATCGAGTAAAAATTCCGTAACGCTGTTCACGCCAATATAAATTTTCTGCTAAACACGTCAAAAAATGTTGTACATAGCATTTTTCATTCGTAACAGTAGAACATAACAAATCGGCTTAAAAAATACAGATCGCATTGTCTGGAAAGGTGCCGTGTTTCTTTACCTTAGGGAAAATCTTTGATGTTTCCTTTCCAGATCCATCACGGATCCGTCAAGAATTCTGCAAGGATTCATTGTTTTTTTCTGAGGAAACGATGAAATCTCGAAGAAAGCGTGAAACTATGAAATTTCGAGATTCTGACAGGATTGAAACAAGATTCAACTAGAATACTTTCAGGCTTATCGCTACTATTGAACTAAGAACCACTCAGGAAATCAAACAATCCTGAACGAATGTTGCAGCCACGAAATCTCAAAATCTTGATAGGATTTCAAACAGAATTGAATCAAGATCCTCAACAGTTTACCACTGGGTTTGAAATCAGGAATTTGGTCAAGACACTTTAATTCCTGAAAGAAACATGTAGCCACGAAATGTTCAAGATAGTTGCGCAGGATTCAAACAAAATCTTACAAAGGATTCTGCCAGAATTTTAATGATTTCTAGTGAAAAATTTCTGGTTATATCTTTCACGATCTCGGGAGGTTTCATCTAGGATGTGGTCATATTCCTTGACCAGATCTTGTTAAGATACATCAAGGTTTCTTCCTGGGTGTATTAGATTTCTTGATAAAATTTTTGCAGGATTATCTAAACAGAACAGAAAATAAGGGAGCACATAGAGTATTGATCTCTAGACCTTTACTTTACATACGGATCAGCTTACCCGGCAGGATGTGTCATGTTAGTAGATACATATTCAACCTTCAATATGTACATTTTATTAGAAATCTTAACTTCGATTAAATTTTTTACCAACACACTTATTTTGACAAAAAAGATTCAAAACAAAACATGTTATTTAAATTACTCATTCCAATTGAAAAAATTCTATTATATTGTGACTTTAATTTGATTTGAAAAATATTTTCGAGATTTTTTTATGAATAAAGGAAATGTATAGCACTTTTTATCAAAAAATGTGTTTTTGATGTAAAAAATTAGTACAATACATGAAGAGATGTAAACTTCCTGATTTAGTAATTTTTCTAGTATTTTCCGACATAAAAAAGAACAAATCGTTAATGACATATCCTTAATGTTAGATTTATTTTAATATAGGATATATATTTTGAAAGGTCTTCAAAGAAATTTGTAAAAATTTTTCAGAATTTGTTTGTTTGCTAAGACATGGAATTAAAGCATCCTAGGATAAAAATCATAACAGATTCGTATCGATCTCAGAATTCCATCGTGCTCACGTCAGAACAAAAACGTACTAAAATTTTGAAAGACCAATCCATTTTGAACTGTTAAGACTTTATTCGACTTTAGTATTTAAAAACTGTTATAGCCTTTAGATGTCAAGAGCTTGACTGAATCCTAAACAAAAAGCAGATAAAATCTTAATGAAACCTTTTTGTACATTTTTAACAGAATCCTGAGCAGGATCAGTTATAAATCTTCGTAGAATTCTGAATATCAAATTCTGAGTACACAACTATCTAAACACAAGCCTTCAAAGATCCTAAGTGGATCTCTGTATTTTCTCTCCAGGATTTTGATCATACTTTCAGCTTCTGTAAGAATTCAAAAGACTTGTTCTTGAACAGGTCCTCTTAGGTTTGCTGAAAAAATCCAGGAAACATCAGCATAACAAGAATAAATCAGAATCGAGACAGAATCCTGAACAGATCATGATTAAAATCCGACTAAATCTTGATCTAAAATTTTCTATAATACTTGTGAGGATTCTGAAAAGAATCGAGGGTAAATCCTGATAGCATCCTGATTTTTCAGTTCAGAAAACATCTGAGCAAGAATCATAATGTTTATGGCATTGGAAGTAATCTATAAAAATAAACAGCGCTCAATAGAGTAAATAGTAACCTGAAAAGATTCTGACTGAATCCGTATGTTTTCTTATCAAGATTCTCATAACATGTGCTTTTAAATCGTGGCAGGATTCTGATACAAAGATTTGGTCTAAATTCTGATGGAAACTTATCAAACTCTTGCCAGGACCTTCTCTACTAATCCTGTCAGAATCCTTCGTAGGACCGAGAATGAATCTTGGAGGGTTCTTGGATTTTCTATTTAAAAAAATATCTGAGCAAGATTTTAAGTAAATCCTGACCAGCATCTTATTTGACCTTAAGAAATCCTGAAAACAGGAATTCTTACGATTTGTATGAAGATCCTAAATGAAACTTCCCAGGATCCTTAAGATTGAGGATCCTGAAAGACCCTTCTAGGTTTCCTCAAGGAATGAGCATAATAAGTACTACAAAAAAGATGTATTTGACAAACTGGATACAGTCCTTCTCACCACATAGTTCGAAGCTTCTTTCGAACACCTTCAATCGTAGGGTGCAACATATTTTTGTTCAGTTCTTTCACCTTTTCTTTGATTCGTCAAGCTGATACATCTAGATTTTTTGCTTCCCAATTATTTTCATATCTTTCCTGTTCCAGTAAAGCCGATACAATCTCAAATGGGTGTGCTTGATGCACATTTGAAGGATTATCCGCACGAAAAACTAATGGCACATTTTTCTCGTTCAAACACTGTTGCACAGCATTTGAATAATGAGCACTTGCCAAATCGTACCAGAACAGATAATTTCCATCCCGATGATACCTGTCGATAAATGGTAAAATTTTTTTGTCAATACACTCTTCCAGATATATTTTTTGACGGATGACCTGTTTGCTTCTATGGACGTGCACATCAGAAACACCTTTCGATGATATGGCCGTCCAAATCATCAATTTCGGTTCGAACTTTGCTTTCTTTTGAAATTTGATTTCTGCAGGAGCCGTCGCTTGATCGATTGAATAGAATAAGCTATTACCACCGACGTTGTTTCCGCTCAATTTGAAGTATTGCTCGTCGTCTAAAATTAGTTTACAGTCGCCTGACAATTTTCGATTCAATTTGTAGCAATTTTTTGTTGCTCAGATTTCTTGTTCTTTGCTGTCCATTTTCTGAGCTTTTCAATGATTCCTGATAACGATCGACGTCCTTCTTCTCAGATTATGTGAAATCATTGATTAGTGTATCATAAAACGTCGTACAATTTTGCGTTGACTTATACCACATCGATTATTCACGGACTTGACAATATCGTTCAAGGTTTTGTTGAATATTTTGACCGGACGACTACTTCGAGGCAGACTTGTTGTCGCTCCATGTTGTAAATACTTCTTCAATATGTAATATGCTGTACTTTGTGGAATATTTTGCTTCTTGAAATAATCTACAGTAGTTTTTACGGAATTATTAGAAGAGTCACAATAGAAGTTGCACACACGTTGTTCAAGAGTTTGTCTTTCGCTTTGTGTCATTTTCGTTAGTAACATACTATAGTCAGGAGTTATACATCATTCGAAAGAGGACGGAACGGACTATTAGCCGATAACAAACTGTTCTTTCGAACATGTGTCTGTCTGCTCGAACCAGTACTCGACATTTTTCCAACGACTTTTACATCGAATATTATGTTCTTTAAACATGTTTGTTGTCTTCATCGTTACGAATGGAAAGTGCTATTTATGACAATTAACTCAGATGGATAAATAAATATTGAGGATTCAATAAAGAAAGAATCGACAGCAATGAATACGAACTACCAAAAGGAGATCACATAATGATTTCCGAACTTATACTACATAAATGAGTTACTTGTACAGAAAATATCAAGTAACATTATGATTGATAGATATAATCAATGAAAACCAAAAGAAGTAGCAAATGCATTATTGCATCGAACTGATTCAGTCTAATATATATATGTATATATACAATGTTTTCAAAGAAAGTGGTAAGCTCAACCATTAACAATTAAGACGAATTACAACTCAGAAAGGACTTTTTCAGAATAAAACCATTTTTAATTCACGAAGAAGTAGTATTCCTTTACAAAAGAATTCATGAATCTGTAAGATGAGCGTTACTTGAATATAGCTTCAAATGCCTTATTTATAATCTCTGGATCATTTGAATACAATATTTCTAGATGCGATTAAACTCTCTGATAAGACCTTTAAGCAAGATCAGCATCATGATTACGGTATGCTTTATATAATCGTCCCCCATTTTCATGCTGCAAATAGATTCTATCATTATTGCTATAGCCACAGTATAGAATTAACACTGTTTCGATTTCACTTATATTAAATTCATTTGTGACCATCTGATAATCCATTGTTGAAGTGCAATGTTAAGTTTATGGTAACTTCACTCATCTTCATTCTCAAGAACATGGAAATATCACATTAAAAAGCGAAGAAAATACGCGATGTATTCGACCGATATCACTCGAACAGAACTATTGATTCATGATGGGAAAAATTTCCATTCAAGGTGGTGGGAAAAAATCTGACCGAAGAAAGAGAAAAATACCCACTAAAAGGCCTACATCCTATGAATATAGGCGTTGCCTTTTTCTTGTCTCAAACAAAGAATGTGAAAGGAAGGATAAAACTGTATAGTGCAGCATGGTATTCAAAAAGCATACACGAAAAACATACCTACGTATCTCATCATCGTGTGTAGGAAAGAGCACGGTTGATTGATTTGCGTGGTCAACATTAATTGAAAAAGAACCAAATAACTTCACTCAACATAAATACCCAAGGTGGCTTGCTCTCTACATACATAAAAACAACTTCAATACATTTCAGCATTAATTTCTATCGTAAGTATGACGAGTTATCTTTATATCCATTTGTTCACATGACGCGACACTTAAGAGATAAGAGTTTACTTCAAAATTCGAAATAAACGTTTATGCCATCTTGTAAAATAAACTCGAAAATGTAAAAAAATGTATTTTATTATTCGAAAAACCATTGCTATGTGTCTATAAAATGTATACACTAATCATTAATTGTAGTTTTCTCCTTTGCAAAATATTTTATTTTACTTTGAAACAAACGATGCATGTTAATGTGAAGCGCGAATCCCTCTATCAAATGTTGTTTAAACTATCATGTATGATCTTTCCTTTGGAAAAAGAATATTTTTTTTCTTTTCTCCAATTGAAATTATTCTCAAAATAATAATTAATCAGTATCGCTATAATGACATTATAAGAAGACTTTCTTTTAAATTTCAATCCGCTACTTATGATATATTAGTAAAGAACTAGTGGAGAATAAATGATTTTTGATAATGGTTTTAATACAGTACTTTTTCTCTGAAATATTGCAACTTGAGCTGGATTAATGTGATACTGTTACGAAAACCTGATTTTTCGCACTAGTTTTGATTTAAACCATAGGTGAATAGTTTCGCCATTGGAAACGTGAGATACTAGCTGGTATATTGTTGATGAAAAAACACCTACAACTTTGGAATGTGTTTTCTTGTGAAGCATACAATGATAGTTTTCTCCAATTTGTTTCTATCATAAATATATCTATGGCTTAATGCTTCAACTCTGGATAGTTATGATTAACATAGTACGTCACGTTTTATTTCCTATAATTTTGCCTATTAGTAATGAAATGATACAAGCCTTTACATTACGTTTTTAGTTGATTCCATGCTTTTTTTCGAAAGTGCATCTAAGACCTACAAAGAGATTGTTGAACACACTAAAAAAAGTATGTATTGGATGTGTCGAACTTTGCAACACATTGTGCAACACTGGAAGCACGCTGCAACACATTCTGGGAACCTGATTCGAGCATAATCACCGTTGTTTCTACCTGTTCCATGATTTTGAAATTGATCATGAAGTTTTCCTTATTTATCTGGAACTCTAAATGTTTTTTTCCTTACTCCTTTTATTGAACTCAAGACGGCAAGATCGTAGAATCAAGTCGTCTGAACTCGACTTGATCTCAATCGAATTACTTCTCAGTTGTTTGATTTCGATCATCGAGCTGGAAATTTTCTCGATTGGCTATTGATCGAGAATCAGACTTGGGAAAAAAGACATTTGTAGATTCATGAATTTTCTGTGCGAATGCACCACACACAGCTCAAAATGCAACACATTCGACTGCTAGACATTTTCTTGCTAGAGTCTGCAATACAGTTTCTAAGGACACATTTTGACGCCATATTTTGTTTAGTATGAATGAGACATTTCACTTGAGCATGGTAGCGACTAGTCGTAAATAACACCTCTGAGTAGTTCTGACGAACAACTAGGTGATGATTCTAAAAGTTTATCAATGATGCTCTGAGTAAAAGTTCGTCAGAAGCCTACCGCGCTTTTCGAGAGAACTCGAACAAGATTTTATTAATGAAATAACATATATTTTATCAAAAATTCGACCTGTGGTCCCCACAGGGATAAAATTCAGTAAAGCTCACTCTCAGAAATCGTAAGTCGAAACTTTGACGAAAAATATTTTTGATAAAATATATGTCATTTGATGCAAATTTTGATGCTGATTCCGAATATCGCATTTAGTTTGTATAAAATTCAAGTTTTAGTCATCAAAATCTTGAAATATTAGTGAAAACAAATGAAAAATAGGGAAGTTTTATTAGTATATCATCCTCACCCTCGACCCAATGCCGACTTTCGTTTCTCAATCGGATGGTATATTAGGAATGAGCGTCAAAAACTGCATTTAATGATCCCAGTCTCGCTTGAGTTTATCTGGGGTCGAAAGGTGGTATTAACGCCCCTCGTCCTTTGCCTCTTGAGCATACCATCTTCTCTGAAACAAAATTTTTATAGATCACGAGAAAGAGCAGATTTTAAAGGCACAAACTCAACTGAGTTCTCACTTTTGCTATGCTATTTTATAGAACTAACAGATGAAGAACAAGCTCAGATCGGAAAAAGTACCAGATTTACAAAGTTTTTATTGTTTTTGCCTCGCGTATTATTTGCTTAGGTTTCTTGATTAAAGTTCTGAAATTAGAGTTTAGATATGATTTTCTAGAGAATTTCATACAAATTCTATTAAGAAAAGAATTTGTTCTGGAGAACTTAAGAAATACGAGTTAGACCAAGAGTATCGAAACCAGATTCACAACTAATTTTAATTTTTTGTGAGGTATTTTTCTAAGTTTATAACTTTCTTACTATATGAACTAGCCGGATAAATCAGAAAGTTATTTTATAGAGCGTGTTTTACTGTATCTTTTCGTCAAAAAGACAAATTTTTCATCACCCGTTTTATTTAAAAAACTTGTCTTGCACAATTCGAGTCAAGATTTCACGTGATGTCAGATTTTTTTAGACGATTTCATTGTTTTCATGTGATTTTAAATCGATTTCAACTATTGAAATCATTTTGTGCTCCTACTAAGCGGTGTCAAGAACTATCAAATGATATCAAAGATAGTTTGAAAAACTTTCTGTTCGAGCTACATTAACAAATAAAAAAGAAGTTTAAAAAAATTCAGATACAAAAGAAAAATTGAAAATATTGATCAGTTTTACATAGTTTAATGAAAAACACTCAATTAACAGAAATCGTGCGTTCAAAAAATTAGGAAATTTGAAATAAAACGTTTTTAACTTTGAAGAGTGCTCCAACCATTGTAGGAGAGTATTCTTATTCCGGAGCATGTATAAATCACTTATTAATTATTATATCTCCAAATAATTGATTACATCTACTTTTCATTTCCATATAGGTTACAGTGATATATCAATAAATGAATATTATTCAATTGACTATTTCAATCATAGTAAATTTTCTAATTATACTTTTTACCTTGCGAAAGCGCGAAAACAAACAATTACCAGAATACACCAAAGAAGATGTTGCTAAGCACAAAAAAGATTTATGGGTCATTATTGATGATGATATTTACTGTTTGTTGTCAATGAAAAATCATAGTGGTGGTTTAGAAATTTTGCAAGAACTTGCTGGAAACAATGTAACCAGAATATTTTATGAAATACATTTAAATGGAAAACAAAATAAACAGTTAATTGATCAAAAATATCGTATTGGTAAAATTAAATTGTATAATAATAATGAAAGACAAGAATGTAAATATGTTTTAAAAAATCATTTAATATACAATGATATGACAAAATATAATGAAACTGAAATATCAAAGACAGAAAAGGAAGTAGAAGAAAGCATCAATATAGAACAAAAATTCAGAGAAAAGATATTTTCGAAAAATTTTCCATGTATAAACGGTCAAATAACGTTTAAGCGAGGTACTTATGGTTTTGGGCTCTATAGAAAGTTGGCTGGCAAACAAACTACAAATCAATTATGGAAAGATTTATTGAATTTTATTAACAAACAATCAGATTTATGGAGACAAGGTCATACGTATACTACTTATGTAGCTTGTTTTAAAACTCCAATCTTTTTAAGCGAACCAATATTTGAAGAATTACTATGGAAACAACTTCAAATGCTAAATGAAATCGACGCAGCTAATGGTTTCGAATGGGATACACACCTTGCAAATGATCCATTAGATCATAATTTTGGCTTCAGCTTAGGTAGAAGAGCATTTGTTGTTGTCGGATTACATCCGAATAGTTCAAGAAAAGCACGTCAATTTATAATGCCAGTACTTGTTTTTAATTCACATCATCAGTTTTTTAATTTGGCGAATATTAATCTGTATACTAAGATACAAGCAATTGTAAGAAACAAAGACCTGAATCATAATGGAAGCATTAATCCAAATCTTCTCTCGAAGAACGAAGGTTCATTTCAATTTGAGTATTCTGGCAAAAAAATTGTAGACGGATGGATCCCGAAATTCACCGCAATACCGCCAAAAGGAATTTGACATAATTATATACTCGAAACCATTGCGGCCTCATATATGATTTTTGATTTTTAAAGTCTTTGTAAAACAATTATGTTACGTTATGAAGATGAAAGGAGATCATATTTTATCATGTGTTGACCGGATGCTTCCTAATAAATTAGCCTTTCAGTATTTTGACTATAATTTTCCTTCATTTGAACTCTTAAAACCTTTCATAGAAACAAATGCTTTTTGTTAAAATTTGTTGTTTGTTTAAAAAATTGAGGTTCACAAAATTTTTATGCAACTGACTTCAGATTTGAATTCCTCCGTCTTGATTACCTTTTGGTCAATCCTTATAAAAAAAATTTTTTTTGCAAAAAAAGTGATCCTTTGTGTAAAAAAATGAATCGAAAAATGTTTTAAAAAACTAACATCAGATTCGAGTTCCTCGACCTCGATTACCTTTTGGTTAAGTTTTATAAACTAGTATTAATAAAATGTTTTTTTGACCTTGTACGGACACGCAAGCAAGCAAGAAATCAGACGATTAATGTTTCTAAGTCTCTTCTCTACGAGAAAGAGAATATCTTAGATTCGAGAATAAAAGACACTGTTATGTACTCTGAAAAAAAGGTGTTTGGCAGGTTTTTTTTGTAGGTTGTGCTATCGGATAAAAGACAGAATCTTCAAAAAGGTATTATGTGATAGCGGGTTTCATGAAACAGCAACAGAATCATTTATAATTGCTTGCCAAAAATAGGTCAGTCTGACAAAAAAGGTACCACATTTAAATAGTTTTTCTTAAAACCTCTATTACTCTGCAGCAATAGGTTCTCTATCTTAGAGGGAGTTCAGTCTTTGAAAACTATTTTCTCTTACTATAAAAAGATGAACCTTTAAAAAGTGTGAACGTATTTCCGAACCAATCTAAATATCAAAAAGAAAAAATATTTATTTTTTCGTTTGAAAGTTATAGCTCACCATTATCATGACATCAATATGAATCTAGATGAGACAAAATATTTTTTTCATTTTAAAAATACGATTTACCGCTGACATCATATCAATGTAAACCAAAATAAAAAATAGAAAATATTTATTTATTTTTCTTTCTAATATCTAACTTACCATTAATATGTCATCAATATGGATCTATATAAAAAATAGAAAATGTTGTTTTTTCCTTGTCTAATATATTACTCACATCAGACAGAACCTCTTTGATTTAATATAATCCAACGCAAAATTTGCTATGGTTCAGCATTGAGAGACATAACTATTTGAAGTTCCACATTATAGGACAGAACCTTTCGGAGTTCCGCATTTATAAGACAAAACTTGCTAGATTCAGTACCATTCCACAAAAAACTTGCTGTGGTTTAGTATTATATACCAGAGCCTTTTGTGGCTCAGAGCCGATAGACAGAACCTTTTATTATTCATCATTATTAAACACACCTTTCTATGGTTTTTCAACTGCTATGCAAAACTTTAAATGGTCCCACAAGTGCTGCACAACCAAAAAATGGTACTGTAAAACCCCTTCTTTTTCAAAGTACATTTGAGAGTTCGAGGATAGACCTCCAATATCTTTTATGTAGGGCCATTACATAGAGATCTCTATGCACATATAGTCAGTATATATATATATCTCATAGTTTCGAGAACTAAAAAACAGTTAGCTACCACTATCACGATTTTGATCTGGCAAAAGGTCACATCACGTGGCAAGATATTATGGACTTGCTCCAAGAAAGATTATTTTTATACAAGAAAAGAAAACATGAATGTGAATTTGCAAGAAAAAAATGAGAATAGAATTGTATCTATGGAATACATTAGGTATAAGGATACTTTCTTCTCTTAGATGGTGTTAGATTCTATGCTTTCGCACTGAGCATTTGCCTCGTAAGTTTTTTCTGAACAAACAAATTCTGCAAACATGGGCTGTTCAATTAACCGATGATCAATCGATGCTTTCCGATGCGAGATCCTTCATAAACATAAGATTTACTTCATGAATGACGGTAGTATTTCTTGAAATGAAGTAACGAACTACTCTCAAATGTATGATGAAGTTTAATTTCGTTCTTTTGCTTGGGTTTGCTTTGTTTCAATTTTAAAATTGTGTCGCCCTCATCAATTGCTTGCTCTTCTTGTTGTTCTCTTCGTGTTGGTTTATACACCAACTAGTGAAAAAGTTGTTGGTAGACTTGAGTGTTGAGTTCAGTCCACGCAAGCATTGGGTTGGTTGATGGTGAAAAAGCATTTGATTTGTTTCGAAATAAATTGTGGTGGATATGCATTTAATCATAAAATCATTTCCATATTCAGTCGAACTGTATTGAAATCTTGTACATTGGAGCAAAGACGAGCAACCTGAAGTAGGAATACATAGGATATATTACGATGAATATAACGTAGATGATCGGATTGATACGAAATCAGAGCTGGGCAACACAATTCAAATCGTGAACCTAGCTGAAATTAATTGGGAATAATTTTTCGAAATCTATGAGTTGAAATGAATCGAGTTGAGACATTTTATAACGAACGGTAAATTGACTTGAATTGAATTTGACAAAATTTGCAAATATCTATGAACTGAATCGAATTGAATTAAAAATTTTCTTTCGAGATCTTCGAATTCAATTGAACTCAAAGAAATTTTAGAAATTGATGTCGTAAGATCAGTTGATCTAATAAAAAGTAATGAAAAGTCATGTTATGTTTATGATATATTTTACAATTTCTCTCCAGGTCTTCAATTCCGAGGCAGTTGATTCATACCCGTATTTAGATGTATATATATATATCTCCCTGACAAAAAATAGTTACATTCAGTATTTTCCAGAAATCATTATTATAAGTTAACATTTTCACAAAAGTAATTATATATTCTGATAGCCTGTATAGTTCTCTACAATTCTGTATATGAACGTTCTAAATTGCACTCATTCACTGAAAATAAATTTAAGCACAGTAAAGGCATCCCCATCATCAAATTCCCCGAAAATGCATTTTTTCTCTCCATCTTTTTTAAATATTTGTTTTACGTTTTTATCAATTTTCCAATTATTTTTATATTGAAGCGAGTCATTACAAAAGTAAGTACATAATTTGAAAGCGCATGAAAGTGTCCATCTCCCTGTAATTTTATATTAAAAATAATTTTGAAAAAACTAATGAAAAAACATAAAGAGAAAAATTCAATTTTCAGAGAATCTGATGACGAAGATGTCTTTACTGTGCTTAAATTTATTTGCAGTGAACGACTGCAATTTAGAACGTTTATATGCAGAATTGTAGAGAATTCTACGAGCTATCAGAAGATATAATTACTTTTGTCAAAATGTTAATTTATAGTAACGATTTGTGAAAGATACTGACGAGGGAACTACCCGAGGTGTCAAAAAGCTTTTTGGTCGAGGTTATGTTGATTAGATAAGACATAGCTAGGAGTGATATACTCTGAGTTAGTACGGGCGCAAGTTGAGAACTAGCTGAGATATCGACTTTTTACTAGAATTTGCCTATGGGACCCCATTTTCCCCATAAAACCAAAGTTTTGAATTTTGACGTAATACTTTGCCCATATCAAGGGCTCAACCAGAATAATTCATTTACAAAGTTTCACAATTTTTGGACTAAGCATTCCCGAGAAATGATGTTTTCAAAATATCCTTGCATATAACAATATTCATAAAAAACTATCTTTATGTTAACAGACTCATATCTCGGGAATGCTTAGCCCAAAAATTCTGAAACTTCGTGAATGAACTATTCTGGTTGAGGCCTTGCTATGGGCAAAGCATTACGTCAAAATTCAAAACTTTGGTTTTATGGGGAAAATGGAGTCCCATAGGCAAATTCTAGTAAAAATTCGATATCTCAGCTAGTTTTCAACTGGCGCCCGTACTAACTTTGAGTATATCACTCGTAGCTATGCTCTATTTAACCAACATATCCTCGACCAAAAAGCTTTTTGACACCTCGGGTAGTTCCCTCGTAAATATAACGAATATTGAAGCACAACAAAATAAACAATCTTCGTCTACATTTATTACATTTAATCATCTTTGGCATCTCACTCTCAAATACGTACATATTGACTACGTCGTACAATTTCTTTCCGATAAAAACACTCATCTACCTCGTTTGACCGATCTTGCGATTAGATATGAAACATTAGCAACTGTGACAAACAATTTTACGAATGATACCACACATCTCACTTGTTCTAAAATAAAATGTCTTGATACATGTGGACCATTTATTTGTCCTGAAAATTTTCACTCGTATTTTCCTTTATTGTAAATATCAATCTTATTAAAATTTTTATAATAAAAATAATTACTAAACTTTAATACAAAAATGCAATAAGCTGTATTACACCGGGCAAACGAATAGTAGAAACATGCTGACGAACGTGCAACACAATAAATAGCCGTTTTCTTCTTTTTTCGTTCTCTTTCTTCATCTAGAGGATGTCGCTAACACGTAATTATTCTATATGTTCTATTATAGAACAAATAGCCTCTATAATAAAACATTGTTTTTTTATTCGATATAAACAATTAGATTGACTTTTCTAAATCATTTCAGTCGATATTTTCACAAAATGTTTTATCTTTCGTTTTAGATAAAAAATGGAGTCGGAAAATGCAATGATAGTAATAAAATCGAGAAGGTCGTTTATGTTCAGGATTTAGTAAGTGCTTTCAGATGAAATTCATCTAGTGAATAAAGAGGTAAAGATTGAGAATTTGAGCAAAATTTTTTCTTGATTATTTCTCAATGATTCGATAGAACTTATGAAACTGTAAGAAAAAATGTTTTAAAAAGTTTTCAAGCTGCTATTATACGATAAAAAAATCGAAATATTAAAGATACTTCATATGCGGAATAAATGAACTATGTCTCTGAAAACTAAGCGTATAATTCTGTAATATGAAGTACGTTTACTACTTCAGTTTTTCTATCGTATAATAAAGGCTTGAAATTTTTTCTCTTAAATATATTTCCTTACAGTTTTATTAGCTCTATCTAGCTATATATTAATCATTGGGAAAAAAATCTGCTCAAATTTTGAGTTTTCGAAATTTTACGTTGTTGTGCTTTGTTTATAGTCAGATGTCTTTTAGGTGTTGGAACAAGTACAGCGTGAAAATATGGTGAATTCTGCTGTCGATCTTATTCATACAACAGCAACAACAGCAGATATTGATGAAATAAATTTTAAAAAAAGCACCCAGGTCGAAACTACCCGGTCGAAAACGATCGTGTGCAGAAAAATGCGCCCGTATACCACCGTATTTTGCCGTATTACCTGTCTCAGTATTACGATCGTATATCTCCGTGTCGTATACGAAGAAATACGGTGATATACGGAGAAAAACACGGTCGTTTACACACGTGTACCGACTCCGTATTCGTCCACCTGGACAGTATTTTTTTCTCAACGAGAAAAATCCACAATGATTGTCGATGCTTTAAATGATGCCATTGATCGAATTGCTGAAATAAAAAAAAAAGAAGGTAACTGAATTGTATTAATAATTCACCATATAAATATATATTTCTTTTTTGAGGTACTTATGTCGATCTCACTATTGATGAAGATGAAGATGAAAATGAAAACATAAATGATCAATCACCAGGTACCATTACATTTACCCTTTGATCGATATATTCAATGCAAACTTTAGGTCGAATAAATTCGTCATCGTATAATCGCCATCAACTGAAACATGGTATTTTTCATGTAGATGTTGGTGATTTTCATCTTTCACATTTACCTTATTATATGGATGTATTCCCATGTAAATATTTTTTGCCTCAAAACGCGTCTGAAACGCGTTTTATTTGCGTGTGGAACGCTAAGAGTGAACGCGTCCCCAGTGAAACATTCGAAGCGTCTGAATGCGTTTCATAAAAAATCCAAAAATTTTGAAAAATATATTCGAATCTATCTCAGATTCGAACTGAGCCACCGTCATCAACATTTTTCGATTGTCTTAGTCTACCCTGGTAAATGGATTGAATTTTATCTTAAGCGATGACGATCAAATTTGAACAGATAAACCAATGATCGGAAGTCGTTTATATACACCACTGAGCTATACTAGTTCAAAATCTTTTCTTATTTAAAATAAAATATATTTGAATTCGAACCTTTTTGGGTTAAATACTTTATTTCAATGAGATGTACTCTTTTCGAAGTTAAGATATTTAACACATAACATGATTTTTCATTTATCTTTTTAAATAACTCTATCATTTTTTAATAAAATAATATCTTTTTTTATTGTCTACTATATGCGACTAATATTATGATTTTTTTTTCGTTTTTTTGGGTCACATGATAAATAAGTTTATCGAAGGATTTAATGAATAAAAATTGATAAAACGATGAAAAGTTATTTAAATGAGATTTGCAAATATAATCGATTGAGAATTAAATTATTCGAGATAAATATGTGTTATTGAAGAATGAAAATCTATCCAAAGAGAAATTTTCCATCTTGATCAGTTTGAATTGAAATAAAGAGATGAAGAATATGATTGAATATCGATCAATAGAAAAAGATATTGATCTTAAATTTTCAAGAATGCTTTCTTTATTCACATTATTTTCTTTGTTTGACTTGAAAAGAGAAAAGAAGAATTCATCGAAATAAATTAATTGAATTCGAATCAATTCGATTTCGACGAACGAAAGAAAGATTTTGCATTATAATATTTGAATGATTCATTTATTCGTCAATGTTTTATTCGTCTTAGAGAAACCAAACTCTTTTCATAACTATTGATTAGAATCGAATGTGAATCTCTATGAAATTGATCAACTTTATTCAACTTCGCATTGCTCTTCTAATTATCTTTGAAAATTCAATGAAGATTATTGTAAATCTTCTTACCCGTAAACTTTTTTGAAAAAGATTTATATCAATCATTGAATCTAGTAACTAGACTCATCAACAGTGAAATTTATCTTAATAATGAAAATAAGAAAATTGCAGGTATTTATTGAGGAGAAATCAAACTGTTGAATAACGAAATAAAATTCAACCATTTTCACGTGATAGTCAATAAATGTTTTCATTTGAAGAATATCTTTATTATTTGATGAAACCAAAACAACAAGAAATCGAAATATAGTACGGTAAAAGCTAATCTTTTATTTTATCTGACAATAAAAATGGCCATAAGAACGGAAATGAGAAAAAAAGAAAAGAAATGACCATCGTTGAAGTGGACATGTTTGATTATCCTTCTAATCTAAAGGAAAAAAATACATCATGCGTGCAACTAGAATATTAATGAATACCTACGATATAATCTCATTGAGTAATTGAAAAATTTACAGCACATGATCTTCGGTGTTGATAAATTGAAAAAGACCTAGGCAATTGTGTCGTGCATGTTGAGTTAAGTAATATAATCTTCTTTTATGACGATTTAAACTTTGAAGAATTCGTTCATATATCCTATCCGAATGAGCGCCTAGGATTATCAGAGAATGAAAATCAAATGGATGAGGAATACTAACTTACCAAGTTGGCGGCAACATTATTTCTCTAGAAATAATTTAATTTTGTGTGTTCGTAGTTTAGATGCTTCAACGAGAGCAGCAGTTTTCAATTGTCGCTCTTGCACTGTTGCTTGCTTTGTCGTTTCCGAATCTTGTGTGATAGGAGCAACATTAATTCGAAGATTCACATTATTCGAATCCAATGATTGTTTCGAACCCAATCAACATACACTACTTGAAGTGTTGGATTCTGATGATAGGCTTCGCTTCGACTTCTTATCAATGTCTGGAGGCGAGATCGAAGCATCTAAAAGAAAACGAAACGATAGACAAATTATTGGAATAGTCATCTATGATCAATCACCCTCAAGATTGCTTGTTGGTTGGATTTGTTGACTTTTGTTCATTTCTTGTTTTTCACTTGTGACTTCAATTTGCAAATGATTATCGAGACTAATGCTGATTGTTTGATTGCCATCTGAAAAAAAAGTCAGCTCCTTAAACAATAAACAAATGAGACTATACGTGATTTCCGTGCGTGTGTTCCAACACCAAGTAAACAAGTTGAACATAAATGATTTTGTCTTAAATCGTTATATTGGAGCAACTCTTCTATGAAGAGGTTACATTTGAAATTGGTTTGTTGTTCTTCTTATGTTGACTCCTTTGAGAAATACAAAATATAAGAAATATTTTCAACATTTTTAATTCAATAATGGGAATTGTCTCACAATTTTTGACGTTGTGATGTTTGTCATGGAATTAATTTCAAGATAGTTTCGACAAAAATCTGAAATGGAACATGAATACTTGATCTTAAGTATCCCATCTCTTGTACTCACCTTGACTGGTACAGAGAGTGGGAATGGATTCAAATTCGAACGTAAGATCAATAAACAACGACGACGATTGTATATGTATAACACAGAATCAAACAAAGGAACAAGACGAAATAAAGAAGTTGTTCTCTCTTGATCTAAATGTGATTGATTCCTAAAGTGATTTGCATCTGAAAAAGTTCTTACGTAAGCTGCTGTTCTTACATCGCAGATGATTCTGAAAAACATTTCATTAGAATCAAATTATCTCCAATACTTCATACATAAGTGAACATTATTTAATTGAATATTCAAAAGATCCGTACACGAGCGCTATATTTCGACATAGCAACAATTTCTTCTTTTTTCAGAGATGAATAAGCAAGAATTATTAAGGTACGAAACACCTATATTGCTGTTCGTTGCGAGTTTTCTTGCTTTATCTATTTATTTATTTATTTATATCCATCGTACGCATCAAAGTCGTTATTTTGTGCCGCGATGATCTCGAGAACGAAAAGTCAAAAAATGTTCTTTTTAAAACGAGATAAGAATATCGACACTGAACCTATAACATTCAATGTTTGATCTTTTCAAGAAGAGATAGCTTCTTTACCAGAAGCTCCGAAAAAGACTAACGAGGGAACATTTGATTGTTTTTCCTGAGGACAAGTTTAAAACCATTCTATTCGATAGAGACTTTGATGTATATCTCTAATATAAATGTCTTAGCTGCCCTCGTTTAGATCTGAGAAAATGAGGGAATTAAAGTTTTTCATTTTTATATCCTTTCCTGGTATCGTAGCGGTACAGGTTTTTCACTTATATAAGATATGCAACAGAGATGTCCATCGCGCCGCTGACGCGCCGCTGCCGCTGCCGCGCCGCGGCCGCGACCGCGGTTGGCGGCGCGGCAGCGGCAGATTTTTTTTTTAGATTATCGCGGCGCG
The DNA here is from genome assembly GCA_022393335.1 of Macrotrachela quadricornifera. Taxonomy (NCBI): domain Eukaryota; kingdom Metazoa; phylum Rotifera; class Eurotatoria; order Philodinida; family Philodinidae; genus Macrotrachela; species Macrotrachela quadricornifera. The sequence goes on along the minus strand of JAJEKB010021279.1, from coordinate 153,691 downwards.
GCACATCGCTCATAATGGCGCCGCGGCAGTGGCGCGGCAGAGGCTTTTCATGTTTTTAGCCACCGCGGCAGCGACGCGGCTCGACTTTTTTGCAGAAATTTTATCTGCAATTCTAAAAAATATCCAGCCTCAGACCTGAAATTAAACTCCAAAAAGTGGCATTTTTTCTTCATGTAGTGACAGTAGTAGTGCTGTAACCTTTTCTTCAAATATTCCTGCGACAGCGACAACGTTTTTAGTATGTCGATGTGCAGAAGCACCGTGGCAACATGTATTTTATATAATACCGCGGCGTGGCAGCTTACGATTTTATACCACAGCGGCGCGGCTGCGGCGCGGCACCTTTCGATTTTATACCATAGCGGCGCGGCTGCGGCGCGGCACCATTTGATTTTATAACATAGCGGCGCGGCTGCGGCGCGGCACTTTTTGATTTTATACCATAGCGGCGCGGCAGCGCCGCAGCCTCAGCAGCTGTAAAAGACCGCGGCGCGGCAGCGGCAGATTTTCAGCCGCGATGGACATCTCTGATATGCAAGAAAGACCAATTTTTTTTTACATAAAAGAGCTATCAAAATTGAGTATGATCCATCTTGAAAGAAATACTCATCTGTCAAAGATAACGGTATTACATCTATACTTCCTAGTCGCATACCAAGAATAATTATCCATATATACATGGGGCACTATAAAAGTTTTTTCGCCCGGCTCTTCTAAAAGTCTTAGTTTCCAGTGAAGTATTCCGTTATAATGCTTAGACATATTTAGGAATATGTGCAAAA
>JAJEKB010021279.1:97524-152509 GCA_022393335.1 Macrotrachela quadricornifera | reverse complement strand
ACTTAGAAGTCTGAAATTTTGCACATATTCCTAAATATGTCTAAGCATTATAACGGAATACTTGACTGAAAACTAAGACTTTTAGAAGAGCCGGATGAAAAAACTTTTGTAGTGCCCTATGTATTTTTCTTATTTTTTCGCCAAATTCAGAATTGATTAACGAGGATGTTTAAATCTTATTCGGATTTTCTTTTCAGCATCTAGACGCAACATAAGGCGAAAATATATAGAACGATGGAGAATTTGAAGCTCTATCAGAACACATAATTAGTTTTGTAAAAATTTCTTTCCTTTATATTTATAGTTTGAAAACATATGCAATACATCAAATTTTTCATACTTGTCGATTAAGGTTATCTTCATTGGGTTGAAATTATTTTGACAATACATAATTGCAAGATAGTAGACAAATATATATGAAGATAGAGAAGTTCAAGTGCTTGAAGAATATATAATTGCTTTTCACAAAGGTAATTTTATAGTGATGAAAAATTTTTAAAACTTAAGTTGATAACAGTGACAAAGTAATGTTTGTGGGAATGTTGACATGAGGATGGCTTTATTCTTTCCAATTTATTATGATAATTCACGAATAATTTCATAATAATTGATCTGTGCCTGAAATTATCACATATTCTATTATGAAAAGAATTAATTCATCGTAATGTGGCGAAATATATCATTTGTAATAGAGCTCATCTTCATTAATATTCGTTTTCATCCGAAACCATCTCATTTTCATTTTCAATGTGCTTATCAAGTTCAAAGATATATGATGGATGATGATTTGATGGTATCTTATCGTCAAGAAACATCAAATCAAATGTCAAAGTCTTACCATGATGAACATTTGTTCTTAATCTAAGTGTCGGAACAGCATCTCATGCAGATTTTCATGGTGATCAAATGATTTTACACTTATGACAATTAGTAGAAAGCAAAATTGAATTGAGGTAACACGTTTAATGATATTTAACCACAATCGAATCGATTTCTAACGGGTATTGTCCACCATGCCTTAACACCAATGAGAAAAATGACACGAAGAGATATTTTCATTGAAAAAGTGGATTTTATGAATTTTTAAATGAATTTGTCATGATTGGATGTACATCGAACACAAGCTGCTATTTTAACAGCAAAAGTATTACATATCGGTAAACAATTATTTTCCTCAATTTGACCGAGAAGAAGTAAATTGTGTTTGAACACGTGGATAACATGTCATAGTAAAGATTTACGGCCATTTAAATCGATTTCACTTCGAGATATAAAAATTCTTCTTGAAAATAGTCAACTTTTATCGGGTATTTTATATTAAAAAAACCTTAGGTAGAAGTGCTACTTCATTATTATATATTGTTTTTATGGACTGTGCTGATGAACTTGCTGAAAATTCTTTGATCATATTCAATTAATTATTAATAATTAGTTAATGTATGAAAGACATTAATTGGTATAGATAATAAAATTGTTGATCAAACAATATTTGAAAGAATTGAAGCAACAATTAAAAAAGCTAAAAATGAAGTTGATCAAGTAACTGAAACAGAGATTGATTAGAAGCAACATCCGCAAATTCTTTGAGAGAAACATTTGAAAATATGGTTTATGATTTATTAAATAGCGAACATGATCAGACAGATTCGTCAGCACAAAGATTTCTTTCTCATTTGAATCAATTTAAAGTAGTAGTTGTTAGTGATGCGAAAGGTTCATCAATAAGTATAAGTCTCAAGGCATTGTTTCTATTGAACAAGAAAATCTTCAAGGAAAATGAATTCCATTTACTTATAAACATCTGATATGAGCACATCTGATCAAAAATGATTATAAAGATGAAGCAAAAGATTTTCGTCGAAAATTCTTATTTCCAAGTTTTAATAGCAATCGAATTTAATTTTCATAGAATGGCTGAACGACAACATTTTATTAATAGAACTGAAAGTGGTTACATTCAACGACGTCTAATTAAAGCAATGGAATGTATTACAAAATAAATGAGTAAAATACAATCAGTCAATGATAGTGTTGTACTGTAACACAGTTCACTAGAAATGCATTATTTTCTATATTCCGATGCTGGAATAAGTTTATATATGATGCGTTAGTGTTTTTTTTTGCTAAGTCAGTTCTATTACACATAGACAGTAAAATTGTATTTGTCACACAAATTCTCGCATCACAGTAGTTCTATATTTCTCACAGATGTAACAACGAACGATTTTCTGGTGACCAAGTAATAAGTTTTTGCTATGACAATTCTTACACATTTTAATATGAAATATTATTCTGTTTCAACCGACTACATCAACTAAATAAAGTCCGCAGAACTGAATCTACTGAAGTTCATCACTTGAAAATCAGTTTTCATAGCAATCAGTATCACAGACACATCTGGCAACCAGAACATATTTTGAGTTCTTAAGATGACGAGTATAAGCAGAAAAAAACTTCGTGCTGATGTGATAATTACTTCAAGTCAAATATCAGTACATGTGAATTCATTCTGGTCACCACATTGATCATGAAATACTAATTAATATCATAACAAACCAACTAAAAGCTTTCAAAGTTGGCACTTTGAACTTCTCAAAAACATATTTAGGAAAAAATTTTAAGGTTTCGTTTTAGCACCTATATGCTATTGCGAGGCACCAAACAATACTAGATTTCTATGTAAATGCAGAACGTATACAAACTCCACGCCTGGTCACCAGAACTGCGATAGTCGTTAGATTATGCAGACACACGAAAATAATTCGGGAACTGAGTCAGGAAGACACATATAAGGCCAAATGAAATCTGTTCAAGTATGTTTTAATGTTTCTTACTTCGAGAAAATGAACCTTCAGTATCATATCATTATTAAATCTAGCTTGAGCTATGACAGTTTCCGTCTAAAAAAATCCCCAGTTAGTCACCAGTTTCGATATTTTTTGATTAATTACTCCAAGTGGAGATAAAATTTGGGGTAAATGATAACACATCAAAAAAAAGAGAAAGTAACTTTTAAGCCATAAATGGTAGATTCACATAAACGAAAATTCAAGCCATTAAAGAAGTAATGATTGATGCTGTTCATTCGAAAAAAAATGTTCAATGCGATTATAAAATACATTCCAGCACAATATAACATTTTAATAAGAGCGAGAAATTTAAATCTAGTTGTTCTATTCAATCTAATCTTTTGTTTATATATCTTTTGATAGGCAGATGGTTTTATGACCAAAAATCTAGAATACCATTCTGTTTTTTAGCATCTAATTGTATAAATTATTTATTGAGAACAAGCTATGTTGAATATTGATTTAAGGATTTAGATTACAAATTTATTCAATCTTTTATTACTTCACCATTTTTTTTCAATGCTCTTGAAAAAACGTATTCACACTCAAGTCTACGATCTGTAGGCAACAGTCTTCTGAAGATGTGATAACAATTTCTACGAAAAATTATTAATATTGTTTTATCTTTCTCAACTAGCTATAATGTGCGTCACTTGATTTACAATCGACATAAAATCCAGATAAGAAATCTTTCGATTCTTTTTATGCTTTTTATTTCTGTACATTTTGATAATAAATTATGTATCCATAGCATTATCTGTGTAAGAAGTAGTTGGCTGATTACTTTGAATTTATATTTTTATTTTAACGCAGTTAGTCGTACAGGTTCGTAAATATGTATTTGTATGAGTTATTATCAGACTAGAATTTATCATTAAGGACGCATTTGATAGTTTTCCATTACTAGATAATTTATGAATCTTTTGAAGCAATTTTGTCCCAAAACTCTCTTGTAAAGGACAACAACTGATCTTTAAAAATTGACAATCGATATCAAAATGTTAAATCTATTTCTACCGGAAAAATTCAAAGAGTATTTTGTAATTGAGTAACTGTGAGACTATTCCTCTTTGCAACTGATTATATTTGCAAAATATAATTTCTATATCTACCTATATTATCGTTTCATTATAGATACAATTAACCATTCGCAATGGCTTTGGATGTCACATGTTCAAATGTATCATATTCATTACCTTCAATACCGGCTCTTAATAATATGACAAGTATTCCTAGTCATTCATACTACAATCCGAATGGAAGAGCCATTTCTCAAATGATTTCATCATCATTAGCTCGTTCAACATTTTCTACAGAAAATGTCCGATCATTTTTGAAAATGATTGCATCAAGCAATATTAAATCATGGGATGTTTCGACTATTGTTGGTTTAAAACCTGTGAAATCAGCTATTATTTATTCAAGCGTGATTCTGGCTCTATTTATTTTACTTTCGATGATATTTTTGATTATGTTATATAGTAATTGCTGTAAGAGAAAATCTGATAAAGTGAGTATTTGATACTGTTTCGAACGACAATTGATTTTCTTTTTGTATTTATTTATTTCAAGAAACGTCAACAAAGAAGAAAACGTAAATGTTCTGGATCATGTGTTTTTGTTGTATTAATATTGTTGATTGGTTTAATTGTTATTGCTCAACTAATTTATATTGCCTATCAAGTTAGTAGAACAACACGATTTCTCGATGATTCAATTAAAGAAATGAATCAAGAAATTTATCCAAAAGAAGTTTCTTTTCACTTAGAACACCTTCTTGATCAACTGGAAACGCTCGATCATTATTTAATGCAAAGTAATAAAAGTGAAACCATCTCCTTTCTTGTAGTCACATAAACTATAATAGATATTTCGAGATGCTAATTTCTGTGCTTCTGAAAAATGATTTCAAATATATTGAGGTTTTTTGAATCTATTTAAAACAGTTTTATCATTTGTCATATTTTAACCTCGTAAGAGTTCCCTGAAATTGTATTTCTTGTGCTCTAATCGAAAAACAAATGGAAACGTGAAGTCAAGTCTTAATTTGAACAAAGAATCTCTGCCGCCTAGACAGAAACATTTACATAATTTTGTTGCTCATGTAAATTTCCTTCAAGTACCGCATCATTTCTAGTCTAAAAACTAAACGGAAAACTACTTTTCGTATTGTACACGAGGAAGATAAATTTTTAATGCTATTCTATAAAGAAGAGAGTTAGGATGGCTATTTCGATTGACAAAAAAACATGTTTTCTTTCTAAGAACGAATAAGATCTGTGATATTTTTTTAAATCTTCATATAAAATACTTTTGCACGAGAAAAATAAAACGACTTCTCATTAATGAGAGGCAAAGAGTCTTGAGTAACTAAAAGACTTTTCAATTTTTCTCGCAGCTGCAAATATTTTAACCATCATGTTATTTAATTCGAAGTGCAACGTGTTGAGTTTAAAGGAGTCGATTATATTACAGCTGATTTGAAGCATTCGTAGTTTAGGTTTTATAAGTTGGATTTTCTATAGTTTTAGTTTCTGGTAACATTCCAACGTATTTATTCTCCTTTTTATTTGAAGGTTCCTGTCTAGGTAACACAAATTGATGCACTTAAATTACGATATGCGTGATTGGAAGACTTGGTTCCATCTGCGAATCCGTATTTTTATTGAGCAGAAGAAAATGTTTTTTTTTTTCATATTCTATGTCTGACATGCTTGATTATTGAAATTTGGAACTTTGACACATAATCTGATCAAAGATCGCTTTTGACTGATTTCTAGGAATAAATTTTGAAAAATACTCTCGAATCACAATGAAAATTTATTTTATGCTTAGATGATGACATTGTAATCAAAGCATCAAGGTCAATGTTGCTCAAAGCATTCGAAGAAATTTTTCGAAAACAATACTATTTGGACGTTATTCGTCAATCAGTGAACGAAAGTGATATGCATATCAAAGAATTAGATCAAATTATTAATAATCCATCAATAAGTTTACCACAAACAGCAATGGATCTTTTTGTTGAAATCAAAAATCAACATCAAAATATGATCGATAATTTAAAAATACCATTGCAAGAATTGTGTGATTATGCCAATGGAAATGAATCGGAAATTGACGAGACAATATCCAATGCATTCGATCTTGTTCATCAACAATTACAAAAATTGATAGATACAATTAAAACTGATTTTCTTAGTTATATAACACCGTGGCAAAATGCTATGTTATTGAATAAAGATTTAGAAGATAAAATTCGATGGTATATTCGTCTTATAGGTATACTTTTGCTTGTATTGGTCATTGTTTTCGGTCTGATTCCACTCGTTTTCTTATTTATCATAATTCTATGCCGTTGCTGTCATTGTCAACGAAAGAATTCATCACCCAGATATCGGTTAGTCAATGAAAAAAAAGTTTTATTTTTTTGTTTTTCTTTATTCATTTATTTATTTGCTTTCATGGTTCTCGCATGATGATAAATTTAAGGTGCCGGGAAACTCATATAATTTTTCAACCCTAGATGAACTGTAAGACTATTTGTTTTAGTTTTAACTTCGATATACTGACTACAGCTCTTGTTCATTGACATTACGTATACTTTAAATTCAATTTCTCTCACAGAGCTCAATTACCCTTAACCTTAAATGCTATATAGTGTTTGACACTCCGAATAACATACATGTTGCTTTCATTTCCTATTGTTTTATTATAGGAACTTCAGTGAATTTAATCTCTTTCACGCTTTATAGTTTTTCGACGAACATCTTGTCAGGGTACCATTTTGTCCACACAAGTTTGCTCTAACAGTCAAACACGTTTCGAAAACTTTTCATGAAAAATTTAAACGATATTTTCATCGACGGTAGTCGCTTTCAATTACCCAAATCTTGCTTCTGTTTAAAAAACATCAAAAATACTTTATGACTAAAATTTCTCCCTTTACTTTACTTTAACGGTCATTAATAATTATATTTCAAAATATGTATTTTGTCAGTGATAAAATAACGTTCAGGAACACTCACTTGATTCCATTCCTAAGTAAAACACACAATCTATATTGTAGATAACTAGGCATTACTTGAATACCATCATATGAGTATGTCCGTAACTTCTATTTGCCATCGACTTGTATCTTATCAGATATTTGAAATATGAATAATAATAATAAAGAAAATGATTGTAGGAAACACTCTCAATTATCAACTAAATATAATGATTCGAGATCGAATGCACATTCATCGAAAACAGCTGTTTGTTGTATGCGAATAATCTTTTTGCCTATGTTGATCATGTTAATTGTGATTGTTCTTCTTACTGGTATTTTATATGCTGTTAATCTCCTCGTTCAAGGTGCTTGTCGAACAGCTCACGATGATCAACCATTTCTTATTTCATTTTTAATTGGTAATTATTCATTTTGTTAGTATTATTGATCATTTATCTTGATTTAGATGAACTACTTGGAACAAATTCAAGTAGTTTGATTATTGATGGAACAGATATATTAACAAAACTCACAACTATTATTGATGATTGTGGTAAACAAATACATTTTAGTGAACATTTTTTTAAATATTATTTGGTTCATATACAAAGTAATGTTGATCGAGCAATGAATCAATTAAATACAAAGATTGATGGTAAATTTAATGTTTCGATCGATGCTATCAATATTAAATCAGATCTCGATCGTCTTAATACATTTTCTCTGGTAGCCAATACAGCCAGCATCACAAACAAAGTAGAACAGATTAGCAATGCTTTGAAAACAATTGATACACAATTCGAAAATATAATTGGTTCTGTCCCAACATTACCATCAGATGTTGTTAATCAAACTGTTGATGACGTTAGTATTAGAGAATAATGAAAATTAAAGAAGAAGAAATTTATTTATTTTTTTAGTTAAGAGACTATGTGAGCAGAGTTCTGAACTCGACAGTTGATACTTGTCCTCTACCGTTAACTACAATATACAAGGCAGACATATTTGTATGCCATAATTTTGCCACATCAATTAATGGTCTATGGTTTAGTCTTTTCATCTATATGATTTTGATTATATTTGGTCTCTGTATTTGTGGTCTTTGTATTTACAAACGATTGCAATCCGTTTTCTATTCTAGAAGAAATGATTCTGTTTATAATTCATCAATACCTGCCATATCATCTGTACAATTTTAATACAAGTGTATGAGTTATTTCTATCATATCCATATATACTCTTACTCTGGCATTGTTAAACTACGAAATTTATTTTGTCTAATGATCTTGTTTTGTTTATACTAAACTGTACATTGAGTATTGAAAAAGATTCTATTTCGAAGTTAAAAATGGCAATAAAGATGGAAATTGAAATTCGAATTCATCATTCTACTTACAATCATATGTAACACTCACTCGATCAATATTATTTCCGATCGTATTGAAAGTGAAGATTAGAATGAATACTTCTAGCATACATAACTTGAAAGCTCTTTGTTAAGAGTATGATGTGAGATGTTTTCGATCGATTCAGATTCAATCAGGGCAAGGGGCACAAAGCAGATTTCAACAGATTTTGGGCGTCAAAATTTGCTTTTCCCCCTTGCCTTAATTAGACTAGGTTGTACACAAAATTTCACATTTTTGGAACATGGTTTTTTGTGGAATATGAATTCATCAGAATATAGAACCTTTTCTATAGACATTGAGGAAAATTCATATCTTATAAAAATTGCATTTCAAAAATGTAAAATTTTGTGCGCAACCTTGTCTAACGAAGATCTTAATGCGGACAAAGAATGAGACCAAATTTCGAAAGTACGATTTTGCTTACAGTCTCGGATCATATGGAAAAATTTATTAAAAATTTAGTATCTCACGAATAAAAGTGCGAGAGAATAAATCCTTTTTAAGTTTTTCAACCTTATCGTGGTCTGGTTATGACCAAAAGATGAGCTCTAAAACACTTGAACATGTAAATATATTCTCTCGTTAGTTGTGCCGAGTGTAGGATTTAAGTCTCTATTGCATAGTAATAGTTTGAAAGGAGTGTCCACATTACGCAGAAAAAAAAGAAGCTAAGAGCAGTTTCCCTAATTATTGCAACTATCGATATAACATTTTGTGTGAATATAACTGATGCTTATAATCGAACCTTTTATATTGTTCATCAAGAAGTTCGACCATGTTTGGGTCAAATGTAAGATTTCACTGTCAAACTAACAAATTTAAATTATCATGTCCTCATATTATACCGAGAGCAAGTTCCTAAATTTCAACGTGGGTAGTATTCAGGTGTAAAAATAAATCAGATAAAGGTTAGTTTCATTACATGAGGACGAAGCATGTTGTTATTCGACCCATATGAAAGCGGGTTCTACCAAACCTCGCTTCCGAATTTGCCTGAACAACAGCACTTTTTGTCCTTTACTCTTTGATCAACAAAGACTCTATGTTACATTTGTTTAAGATCTAAAACATGTCAATAGATTAAAACAATATATATCGACATTAACGGAACAAGCAAAAAAGACCATTAGACTACAACAAATTAAATATAAAAAAGGATATGATCGATATCGAACAAATCCGACATATAAAATTAATGATTTAGTATTAATCAAAGTATATAAGCGTCTATGAACGCAAATCAGCCCATCTTCAATTGTTTAAAAGAGGTATATGAAGCGATGCAAAATGAGACGGCGAATCTTTCTATGCTATGCTCAGTTCATTTGGAAAATCGTTTGATGGCTTCCGACGGAGAATTTAGCGTTATATTTTCACTCAAATTTTACCCAAAATGAGTTTGTATTTTGTCGAAAAGGCAATATAACCATAGATCGGTAAGGCCACAAATCGTCTCATTTGAAAGAGTAAAAAATTATGCACAAATCTCTATATAAACTTATATGGCACAAATACTGCTCAAAAGATAATCTTAATCTATCTACTGCAACGCTCATATTATATTCTACTTGATATTAAAGCATATGAGACTACAAGAAATATAACTAAGAATGGAGTACATTCACCAAATGAATTGTTATTAAAAAGAATTTTTCGATATCATCCTCTTTTAATTCACGATTCCGATTCGGTTCTTGGTTCTATTCTCTCTCGAGCTACTGAACTCTATTTCAAAATATGTTATTATTCTTTTAAAAATCTGTCTTTATAGTGATGTTACGTTCAAAATATCGACTACAACCATTCATTTCCAGGGGAATATATATAGTAAGGAACAAATGAAACTTGTTTTTTTTGAAAGGTAAAATTATTTTTTGCTCACATGTATCAGTGCGAAGATTATTCCTCTAGTAACAAAAAATGTATGCCGTAGCAGCTGTATCAAGTAGAAACAATGTGGAAAACATTAGCTATTTCTACCGTACACAGTTTTATACATTGTCTGGAAAAATATAGTGTACGTCATATACTTTGATACATAAATTTACATGCCATATGAAGTATCAAATTAATATTCACATTTAAATGATAGTAGATTGTTAAACCTTAAAGTCAGTTCTACTGTTGGCAGGATATAGCTTCTCTTTTTTTTTTGTTAACTTCGATTTACAGAGGCAGCTATCAGTCTCAGTTTGTACGAATATTTTTAAAAATTTGTTTTTAGGTTATGGCTTGTGTACACCTTACTAGATATTACAGACAAAAAGAATGTATTAAGGTATATGTAAGTAAAGGATACGAAGGCAGCTTGCTTTAGTTTCTATTGCATTATTGGGAACAACAATAACTGGCTAGATTAAACTAATGAAAAATATTTTTACATTACACTTTTAATACAGATTTTAATAAAATAAAAAAATGCGAGTAAAGAAATACTAATAGAAAAAATATATAGAGGGCACTAATGTCCAAAAATAATTTATTTCGAAATTAGTTTCACAATATTTGTCCAAAATTCAAGATAATACATTCAAATGTAAATTCAAGTAATGAAAATTTATTCAATAAAATGCATTGATTTATATACATGTATCTTGAAAATGCATTAGTAACTTTTAAATTGGGCATTAAATGGATGAGTCATTAATTCTAGCCAACCTACCGAATCTGACAATTTTTCGTGATTTATTACATTCAATCTCTTTGATAAATGTTTTTCTATACAAAATTCTATTTTTAGATAAAATTTTTCTCATGTTTGATTTTCTGACACGACGTCGTCTGATTTTTTGTACTATTGCTATTTTGTTTGTAACAATAAGTCTTCTACTGATTGCTCATTTACATTCAACAATTATTACTCGTTTTGTACCATCATATAATAAACCATTTTTATTAAATACATCAGTTGATAAAGAACAACAAATAAATACATGTTATCTAACTGAACCAGTCGATGTAATAACATTATGTCAAAAATGTACAACATATGAACGTCGTTTAAAATCAACTGGTTGTTTTCCAACTGGTTATAGAGAATTTGTACTCTGTTCAAAATCAAATATAAAAACTCCTCGTTCATGTCCAATACCAATTCCTATTCAAAAACGAAATTTTTGGTTATTTGAAGGTTTTATATTTATTGCTAGTTTATTAGCTATAGCAAGTGTTCAATCACGACAAAAAATATTAGATAAACAAATGGTTGAAAAAATTAAAAAACAAATTGGAGAAAATGAAGAATAAATCAATACAATATCTAAATATTAATCTTCATAACATAAATACTTTTAAAATATTCTGGTGAAATGTACTGTTTTTTTTTATATTGTTGTTCTTGTTGTGATTACTGAGATAACATACTGATGTTTAGGAGTGTATAAATATAAAATGAAATTATTTAAAAAAAACAGTTTCATATGTTATGCATTTATTTGTTATCATTCTTTTGAACTTGAATCATATGAGAAAGAATTGATTATATAATATTAATTTTAACCATGACCTTTTATCTAAATAGAAGGTGTGTCTACAATCAAGTAATCGTAACAAACTTCCGTTTATCTTTTTTTTTCTCTCTTTTTTTTTGTATATCTTTCTTATCTATTCTCATTAAAATAGTGAAAATGTACTTATTTTAATATCATTTATTTCTAAAGTTCATTGTTTTATTGGTAGTTTGCAGATTCTCTTTAAAACAAACTGTGATATATATATATACATACATATATCATCCCGGTACTTTTACTATTTTACAAAACCTACAAACAGTAAGTTTATTCATTTACATACGTCATAAATTTGAATTGTACTTTTTATAGTTGTGGTTTTTAAATAATGTGTATTTTAATTACTTATACATTTCTATTGCTTCTTATTCCTCCATGCATCACCATACCTATCAAGTCATCTAATGGCTGTGGTTATGATGTAAGATTAATTTTAATTATTTCATATATCAATATATTTGAATTTGATCTTTATTCTAGGCATGTAATTTAGGTGATCCAAGTAAACTAAATGTTCATATAGTTCCACATACTCATGATGATGTTGGTTGGTTAAAAACTGTTGATCAATATTATTATGGAGGTATGTAATTATTTTGGGCTGTTTTTATATGATTGAAATAAGAAATATTCAATTTTTTAAAGCACGTAATGATATTCAACATGCCGGTGTACAATATATTCTTGATGCTGTTATTCATGCACTTGAAGAAAATCCTGATCGACGTTTTATTTATGTTGAAATTGCTTTTTTTTGGCGTTGGTGGAATCAACAAACAGATGAAATACGTAATAAAGTAAAACAATTTGTTAATGAAGGTAAATAATTAAATATTTAAATTAGAAATAAAATAATTTTTTCGTTCATAAAATAGGTCGATTAGAATTTATATCTGGTGGTTGGTGTATGAATGATGAAGCATCGACACATTATAATTCAATTATTGATCAACATAGTTTAGGAGCAGAATTTTTACATGATCAATTTGGTGAATGTGGTCGACCAAAAATTGGTTGGCAAATTGATCCATTTGGTCATTCACGTGAACAAGCATCAATTTTTGCACAAGTAATATTTTCTTTTGTCATAGAAATATAATGATATGAATTTTTGTTCATTTATTTTATTTATAGATGGGTTTTGATGGTTTATTTTTTGGTCGTGCTGATTATCAAGATTATGAAGAACGTAATAAAACAAAAAATATGGAATTATTATGGAAAGCTAGTGCTAATTTAGGTAAGTAGATAGTTATATGTAGAAATTAGTTTAGAAATTGATTTTATAATAATAACGATTTTGGAAATGTTCTAAACACTTATAGACCGTCAAAGTTGGTTATTGACGGGTGTTTTACCAAACGGATACGGTCCTCCGGGTTCGTTTTGTTTTGATCTCTTTTGTGATGATCCACCCATTATGGTTAGTTGCTTAATTTTGTGTGTATTGGTTTCTTTTTTACCTTTGCTTGGCAATGCATTTCTTTGTATACACGCATGTTTTTGTTTCTTTTTCATTTTTACTTACAGATAATGTATGGCTTTTCACTCGTTTTCTACTTAATATCTACACACCACCAAATGGTTTTTGTTTCGATCTTTTCTGTGATGATAAACCTATTATGGTGTGATGCTTGTTTTCTGCTAATATTTTTCATTAAAAAAAAAAAGAAAAACAAAATTTAATTATATATTTTAATTTCTGGTAGGATGATCCACGCTTACATGATTATAATGTTCCTGAACGTGTTCAAACATTTATTCAAACTGCTCATAATGAAGTTAATATTTTTCTAAATAAAAATATTTAGAAATTTAAAGTTTTTCTTTTCTTTCTAGGCATATGGTTTTGCAACAAATCATATTATCATGACAATGGGAAGTGATTTTCAATATGAAAGTGCAAATCAATGGTATAAAAATTTAGATAAATTAATTAAATATGTTAATGCTGAAGTATATAAATATTTTATTTTAAATAATAATAATAAAACTATTTATAGCAAATTAATGGTAGTAATGTAAATGTATTCTATTCAACACCATCATGTTATTTATATGCATTAAATAAAGTTGGTCGTTCTTGGTCATCAAAAACTGATGATTTTTTTCCATATGCACATCATCCACATGGATTTTGGACAGGTTATTTTACATCACGACCAACACTTAAACGTTATGAACGTTATTCAAATAATATATTACAAGTAACTCGACAACTTAATGCATATGCTAATATTAATTTACGAAATAATTTTTTTCCTCTAAGTAAAATATTTCATTTTTGAATTTTTTTTTTTATGTAAAAATAATAATAATAGGTGAAGCAATGGGTATTGCTCAACATCATGATGCAGTTAGTGGTACAGAAAAACAAGAAGTTGCATTTGATTATGCTCAACGATTATCTGATGGTATTGATGCAGCAACGGTATGTTATAAACAACGAAAGTTTTATATTAATAAAAAAATAAATAAAATTTAGGATGTTATTAACAAAGCCTATATTAAACTTTTACCTAAAGATGCTCAAACACCACCAAAAGCTCCACAATTTCTTTGTCAATTAACTAATATTAGTGAATGTTTACCAATTGAAAAACAAGATAGAGTTCGTAAACAATTATTATTTTATTTATATGCTTTTTTTTTCTCTTTATATTAATTTCAATAGTTCACTTTAACACTTTGGAATCCAACTGTTCATACTATATCACATCATGTTCATGTACCAGTTACACAAAATTATGCTATTCGTGATTCAACAGGACATGCAATTTTAGCTGAAGTATTATCAGCAAAAAAAGAAAAAATTTTCATTTCATTTTTATTTATTTTCTTTTAGCTTATTCCAATATCTGAACCAACTAAAAATATTCCTGGTCGAAAAAGTTTTGCTACAAATCAACTTGTATTTACAGCTATTTTACCAGCTCTTGGTTTTAATACATATTATTTTGAAATAAAAGGTAATATTTTATTACTTAAATAATAAAACAAAAAAGAAAAAAAAAATTCTAGCTGATAAAACAAATGATCAATCAGAAATAACAATTACAGAAAATGAAGAATGTATTCTACAAAATGATGTAAGAACATATAATAAATTTTTAAAAAAAAATCTTTTGTTATTTATTTATAGTATCTTCGAGTTGAATTTGATAATCAAGGAAATCTTCTTAAAATAACAAATTTAAAAAAGAAAATTGAAGTACCATTTACTGCTCAAGGTTTC
The DNA here is from genome assembly GCA_022393335.1 of Macrotrachela quadricornifera. Taxonomy (NCBI): domain Eukaryota; kingdom Metazoa; phylum Rotifera; class Eurotatoria; order Philodinida; family Philodinidae; genus Macrotrachela; species Macrotrachela quadricornifera. The sequence goes on along the minus strand of JAJEKB010021279.1, from coordinate 137,516 downwards.
TATTGGTATTCAAGTAAGTTAAAATCTGTTTTTAAAATTATAATATTCATATTTTTATTTAGGTTTTCCTGGTAATAATACTCGATCAGAATTTCAAGCATCTGGTGCTTATATATTTCGACCTATTTCATCCGATCCACAGCCAGTAAGCACAACACGTTCTATGTAAGTCTTTCTTTTTTTTCGTTGCATTATAAAACTTTTTCCTTTTATTCACAATTAGAACATGTATAAAAACACAAAATATTCAATCAGCAATCATTGTTTTTAATAATTGGGCTAGTCAAGAAATTAGTTTATATGATGATGCAAAAATACTTGAAGTTGAATGGACAGTTGGACCTATTCCAATAAATGATAATATTGGTAAAGAAATTATTATTCGTTATGATACTGATATTCAAAGTGAATCAAAATTTTATACCGATGCTAATGGACGAGAAGTTCTTGAACGTATACGAGATTATCGTTCAACATGGAATTATTCAAAAATAGAAAATGTAAGTGGAAATTATTATCCAATTAATAGTCGAATATGGATTAAAGAATCAGATCGACAATTTACAGTTCTTACTGGTAAGAAAATAAATAAAAAAGTTTATAGATATAAAGATTTATTTTTGTATTTATTTAGATCGATCTGAAGGTGGTAGTAGTATTCATGATGGATCTATTGAAATAATGTTACATCGACGTACTCTTTATGATGATGCACTTGGTGTTGGTGAACCATTAAATGAAACAGCTTTTGGTGAAGGTCTTGTTGTTCGTGGTAAACATTTTCTTATTATTGAATCATCTAATTCAAGTGCTTTTCATCATCGAATTATATCTCAAAATTTATATATGCATCCATTGGCTACTTATTCATTACCTCAATTATCATATGATAATTATTCTGCATTATATCATCAAACATGGTCAGCATTAACAAATGATTTACCATTAAATATTCATTTATTAACATTTGATCAATTAGATATAAAACAATATCTTATTCGTATTGAACATTATTTTGAATTAAATGAAGATAATACATATTCTCAACCAGTTATAATTGATTTACAAAAAATTTTTCAAACCCAAGGAACAATTATTGATATTGTTGAACTGACACTTGCTGGTAATTTACCATTAAATGATATGAAACGACTTGAATGGTTAACTAATGATCATCAATCATCTAAGATGAATAATCCAAGTAAAAAAATTTTGAAATATTATTTTATTTAAAAATTTTCTTTTTTTTTAGAAAAAGTAACAGTCAAAGATTTAAATATTTTACTTAATCCAATGCAAATTCGAACATTCCATATAACATTGGAATAAGATAATTTATTTAATCAAAAAAAAACATTTATGTAATTTTAATCTGCTGTCCATTCTTATTTAGATTTTTAGGATTTCATTTTTTTTTCTATGTTAATTCAGAACATTGAAGGAAATAAATAAATAGATTTTCATTGATATTGTTGTCGTCCGAAATGATTGAAGGTGCGAAGCAAATTAGTACAATGATCTTACTAATTTGAGTCGGAATTCTTAGTAACTAATTACATCGTGTTATTCATTATCTTTTATTTAATTGAAAGATAACTAATATAAAATTAATTTTTTTTCTTTTTATTCAGATTTTGATTAAATCTCTATAAACTATTGAAAAATGCATGTATCATTTGAGTTGAATAAAAAAATGATTAAATAACCTATATAATTCTACAAAAAAAATTCTAAAATCTGTTTTATATTCAATAAATTTTCATTTTACTTCCAGCATTGATTATTCATCTATGAGAGCTAAGTGTTCTCTTATATACACCTATCTATTAACAAAACAAAATCGAGAACTTGAAATATAAGTTATATATTGAAGAAAACCTACAAAAGAAACTTTTCTAACTTCTTATTATTGAATAAGTTATTAATTATGTCGTATAGAATCGTAATTGAAGAAATGTCGAAACTATAGTATTGATTATACAAAAATAAAATATATGTTTTACATAAAAAAAAATCAAGAAATTAGTCTATATGATGATAAAAAAATATTTGTTAATAGACATAATGTTCTTGAATATATACGAGATTATCGTTCAACATGGGAATTTTTCAAAACTAGAAAATGCAAGTGGAAATTATTAATATAGATTGAAGAATCAAATCGATAATTTGCTGTTTTTATTAATAAGTAAAGTCTATAATTATTTATTTCGATCGATTTGAATTATGTTATATCGACGTATTTTTTATGATAATAGACTTAGTATTATTGATAAAGGTTTTATTGTTCGTAGTAAACATTTTTCATTTATTGACATTTAATCAATTCAATGGTAATAATATATACTCACATTCAAAAATAATGTCAAAATGACATTTGCTAGTAATTTATCACTAGCTAATATTAAATATTTTGAATAGTTAACTAGTCATATAGAAATATCATCTTCTAATAAATTCATTGAAAAAAAACAATTTGTTTTTTTCATTATTTAATAGCAAAGCTCTTGAAAGACATAAATACCATACTTAATTTAAATATTTTAGTATTTTCTTTTTCTTTTTTTTAATCTTATTTACATTTTCTTGATATGAAATAAAATAATTATTTTAATGATGATCAATTGTACGAATAAAAATAATAAGACCAATAGTCAAATAAATAAAAAGTGAAATGACAAATGTTGTCATTGACCAAGATAATGAACGACGTGAATGTATTAATGCTTGTTCATAATGACCATCACGTTCACAATGTAAAGATTTAATTGCATAAAAAACTGCAATAAAACCTATAGAAAATATTAAAAAAAAATCTATCAGATAATTATTAACTTACCAGTAACAAAAAATAATACAGATGAAATAATTGCACAAACAAGATGTCGTTTAGGATGAGCCTTTTTATTTATCAATAATTGTGATGGACTTTGACATGATTCTTCTTAAATAGATTAAATTAATATATATTATGATAATAAATATTTATGTTTAGTTTACCAAATGAAGCACTACCACGTTCGGCAGTTATTGATCGACCAGATGCTGACCATCGACATGGAGATAATTTTTGATGAGAACGAAATACTGAACATGCTTGTGATGAAAGCATTATAAATTTAATTCATTTCTAAAATAAGAGGTTATTCAGTAGAATAATACTCAATCAATCTAATAAGATACAATTTTTATCTTTAAAATAATAAAATCAAATAAAAGAAAAAAAAAAAGAAAGAATTACTTACGGAAATCATTCGTTCGCTTACATTAGATACTTATAATCGATTATATTTAAGTATGAGTATTTTATATAAGTTATATGTTAAAAAGAAGAAATACTTCAATGAATGCACAATATGTTATCGTGAAAATAAACATTCATTATCATTTGATTGACAATATATTTAAAGAATGTTTTATATGAAAAACTTAAGTATTATACTTATTATATGTATATCTAAATTCAAAAAAATAATTTAATAATTTCTTACATAAAAATAATGATAAAATATGTAAAAAAAAAATTTTTTTTTTCAATCAATAGATTTTCTTTTCTTTTTTTATTCATTTTTCTTTTCCGCATGAAAGATGAACGCAAACGAGAAAAGTGAATAATGAAAATAATGCGCGCAACAAACATTAACATTTGCTATTGTCGATACTAAAGCGTAGGCTCTTGCAATCCATTAGTCCAATGTTGATTTGTTAGACGAGCCAAAGAAGAAAGAAAAAATGAGAGAGAGAGAGAGAGAAAGTTGCCGAAGTAGAATACTAAAAAACAAAAAATCTAACTATATTTGTCTATATGAACGCTTAACAAGTTAAAATCATATTGTATTCTTACAATTATAAACATACAAAGTTTATAATCAAATTGATTGCTTATTAGAAAGATTATGAAACTAATCAAAAAGTTATTATTCATTTTCATGGATGAGATTTTTAAATAAACATATATATGTTAAATTTTATTAAAGAAATTATCATGGTTTCTATTCATTGTATTACAAGTGTCACATCTTTCTATATATTAATAACTCTTAAATAAAAGTCTATATTCATTTATTTGATTTTTATTTAAATAATTTTACATATGTCATAGAGAAAACTCTCGCTTTTTTTTTTACAGATGTTTACTATTTGACAACTATGGATCGTGCATGATTGATAAATGTCAAGTATAATAAATAATTAATTATATTCGTCGATAATAACAATACCTAGACATATCTGTCAACTAGAGTTTAATCGAGTGTTTTTTTTGTCAAATTTATTATTCTAATATAGAAAAAAAAATTGAACACAGAAACGTTTTGAATGATTATATAAGTATTTTTAATTAACTATAGAATATTAAATGATTTTTTTGTTTTTAATTAAATCTTTAAAATATGCAATAATTTATTAAACAATTCAGATAAATACATTCAAAAGATAATATCTAAAAAACAATGATTAATCTTTTTAATTCATTTTTATCATTCGATCTCAAATTGCATGTGATCCTAACCATATGTGATTTTTTCTTTCTTCTATAAATATCATATTTATATTTCGTTCTATCGTTTTTCTTCTTCTTCTTCTTCTTTTTTTTTCGAAACCGACAAGATATACTACTACCATCGACGATAGATGTAGTCAACTAATGCAGCTGTTCTCTTTTGTTTTATAGGGAGGGTGACGACAACGACAATAATAATACAAGCAAGTCATTCTAATATATATATTTTTTTTCTTTTGCTTTCGTTTGATTCTAAGATATAATATCACATGAAATGACTATACACAATTTTATTTTCAGTAATTTTAACCTTATAAATATAAAACGAATTGTTTAGATATATATAAATTATTCAATGGCATCTACAAATTCAGCTACAGCTTTAGCTGAACAAAATCCTGAAGATACTTATGAACAATATGAAAAATATTTAAATGCTGGAAGGTAATTTAATTTTTGTAATAGAAAATAAAATAAAAAAAATTTTGTTTGTTTATTTTAATAGTGGCGGTAAACAACGTAGTAAAGTTGAAGTTCAATTAAATTCGCAACATCATGATGCTGGTGGTGATACAAGAAAAATTGTACAAGCAATGGCTAATAATGAAAAAAATCAAAAACATGAAAAGAAATAAATAATATAAGATTTTTATTTATATTTTATCATGATATTAATCATGATCATTTGTAATCATGCGTTATTTGGGACAGTATAAGAGATATTATCTCGTGTTTTTTTTTCTTTCTTTCTATTTTACGTTCTTCATTTAAATAAACTTGTCTTTTTTGCTCCTATCATATATTTATTTCTATAAACATAAAAATACCAGAATTAAGCACGAATTATTACCAGCGTACGAGAATTATATAATGTATGGTTTTAGACAACTGTATAATGATAATTATAGTAGTACGTTTTCCTTAGAGTATTGTATCATGCTATGACAATGTCATTCCAAACATTTTGATATGAATTATGAATAATAATTACATTAGAACGACAGTCATAATCTAATGAATATGATGATTCCTCATTCGAATGTATCATTTCCGTATCAATAGAATAAAATGTTATTGTTAATGCTTTAGATTCTAAAAACAATGTGCGCCATATTGTAGAAATTATTAATGATAATATATCTCGAAATATAAGAATTAAATTTTATCAGTTAAAAAATTTATTTTATTTTAAACAAAGTTACTCTTATTTGTAGAGAATATAAGTCTTTGTTTAATGAAACTTTTTATTCTAACAGAAGTCGCTACAACTTGCATCAGTAAGAATTGTTTATTTAAATATATTTGTTAGTAGACTCTAAAAATTGCTGTTTATTATATTAAATTTTCAAATTAATTTAAACTTCAAATCACACTGAAAGTATGTTAAATAATTCTTTGCATGATATCCAAAAATTTATCTCTATAATTAAGACAGATATATATGCTTTCGTTATTAAAATTGACAGTAATACTATGACGAGTTAATCATTGTTATTAAAATCATCAATAATTAGTGACTATAATTGTGCCTAGAAAAACAAAACATCTGCAATTGAATAAGTCATAATAATAGCGACACTCTAAATATTATGTCAAAGAAGAATATTTACATTATTATTTCGATGATTAGTCACGATGACATGCATATATATATATGTGTGTGTATAACGTAGAAAATCAATTTTTGTGAATTCTTATACTAATTTTCAGACAGGAAATATATCATATTCTTTCTACGTTAGAAAGGTACTGCAATGAAAAAAAACAGTGATTTCTGACTGAAAGTCTAGTTTATTGAGTAATCCTTCGATAAGCCTACAGTCAATAATACAATGCAATATACATTGCCAATGATAAATTTACTATTGAATAATACAATTAATAAAATGATTAAATTAGGACTCGTTGATTCTGAATGTTACTCTTATTTTTCATCAAAATGATGCATTATTACCCAAAAGCTCTGATTGTGCTCATCAGTGCGAGATGACGCCATGATCAATGATATATTCGATATCAAACACAGGAGAATAATCAGCGGGACATTTACTATCATATATGATTGAGAATATATCTATATCCGAAAAAAACATAAACTTCGAAGCAAAAACCTGATACTTTTGAAAACTCGTTATCATCGCTTCTCTTACTTTTAATATACATGTTAGAGCTACTAAGTTTGCCAATCACAACTAGAATAATTTCAACCAGTTTTATACAACTTTGGTCGTTCTTTTGTTATAATATTCTAATAGGTGAATCAAGTGCCCAATAAACTCAAGCATTATCGAGAAAATAATATCAACCAACAGACAAGAGAATTGGATTACACCTATTTATTTGCATTTTTTGTTTTCTGATAAGCCTTAGTATTTGAATTGTGATAAGTGTGATAACAACATTTGCATTCATTTATACTCTTTCATCAGGTGATACAAGGATACGTGTATTCTTCTTTTATTTCTCATGTCAAAATCAGATTTACCAGCAATACATTGGCCACCAGAATTTGAACCACATCGATGTGGAGTACATGTTAGAAATGAACTAGAAATAGCAGCACCAGCTTCAAATGTATGGTCATGGCTTGTACATGCACGTCTCTGGCCAACATATTACGATAATTCACAGAATGTTGTCTTTGTCACAGATACTGAATCACCAATACTTCGTGAAAATACTCGTTTTACATGGCGTACATTCGATGTCAACTTGGAATCCCAAGTACGAGAATATGTTGAAGGTGAACGTATTTCTTGGGATGCTCGTGGTTTATTAGGTTTATATGTTTATCATGCATGGTTAATTATACCACGAGATGAAAACAGTTGTTTCGTCATCACAGAAGAGTCCCAACATGGTTTACCTGCACGAGTAGGTAAACTCTTTCGTCCTAATCGAATGCACACACAACATCAACATTGGCTTGAACAACTTCAAAAAATGGCTAAACAAGGACCAGCTCCCAACAAATAGTTTTATCTGAATTCTATTATAAAAATCAAAGTGATATTACAAGTGAACAACTTTGAATTTATCTAGCAATGTTAAGATGAAGACATTACTTTTGCGAGATTCTCCAATTTTTTATCTAATATCATTTTTCTAGAACAAATTTTAAATATCTTTTTTTTTCATTTTTCATTAGATATATTCCGATGATTTTTTTTAGACTGGTTAAGAATTTATATACAATACAAATCAAATTCACATTTTATATGTTCAAGACTTTTTTAATAAGTATTTAAATTATTTCTTGCGGTCTTAATACGAAAAATAAAATATCTCAATACAAATAAATCATAAAATCCCGATTCTTTTAAATATATGCTATTAAATTCCATTGATCTTTTTATATAAGGGTAAAAATAAACTACTATCCAAACATAAGATGTCTTATTATTCTGAAGAAAGAAAAATATATTATAAGTTATCTTAATCATTTTTGTTAGACAGGTACTATAAATAAAGTATCTCGATGATTAATTTCGAAAAATTTCATTAGAATTACATCAAGCATTTGTAATAGAAAATGGAAATATTCAGTACGTAAAATTTGCAGATATTTCTCTACGAAAAGAATTACAAATGAAAGATAACCAATAAAAAAATTTTTCAATTATGAAGCGGTACAATCGATTTTATATTCTTTTATATATAATTAATTTTACAAATTCTCTTCAATATTTTCCTTTTTTTTTTCTTACTAAAATAATAAATAAATCTTGGTTTTTTTCTATTTATTATTCATCATAAATTTCATTGTTTTTTTGTACACTATCGTTGTCATAGATATAACAATCAAAAATGGCCTCTCTTATTCACATACACATACGAAAGAATAGATGAATTTACATTTGTTGATTTTCAATAGAGTGTCAAGTATCCTGTCAACAAATAAAACAATAGTTACTCTATCTTCGTTTGAAATAGAAAATTTTTCTTAATTATGTCACAAGCTGGACTTTTATCTATTAAACAAATTATTGGTGTTCGAAGTTCAGTTACAAATGGTTTAGCATTTCAAGATGAACAAACTGTTGTTTATATCGCTGGGGGTAATATTGTTTTATATGGTATTGATCAAAAAGCACAAAGAGTTATACCATGTTCAATTAATGCTCAAGGTAAATTAAAAATAATCTATTAAATATTTTATTTTATTATTATTCTTTTGTTTTAGCATTAACAACAATTACTGTTAGTCCTAATCGACGTGTAATAGCTGTTGCTGAACGTATAAATGATCGTCCATATGTAACAATTTATGATTTACAATCGGGTAAACGAAGAAAAACTTTACAATCAGAATTAATTAAATCAAATGAAATTGTTTCATTACTTTTTTCATCGGATTCAAAATATTTATTAACACAAGGTGGTGCACCTGATTATACATTAGTTTATTGGTCATGGGAAAAAGGTAAAGTTATGGCAAATGTTGATGTTAAACCACCAACAGGTCCACAAGCAAATGCAACAGTTAATCAGGTTAGATTTTCATTATTATTATTATTTTTTATTTAATTTATTAAAATTAATTTTTAGGTATCATTTAATCCACAAGATAATACACAAATATGTGCGATTGGTCATGGATTATTTAAAATGTTTCGTTATGCTGAATCAGCATTAAAACCATCTCAAAGTTTAAAACAAGAACATTTTAATTTTACATGTCATTGTTGGGTATCTGATGATCGATTATTAGCTGGTACAGATCAAGGTAAATTATTTGTTATACAAAATGGAGAAATTTTACATGAAATTAAAATTGATACAAGATCCGAACCAAGGTTTGTATAATGTTTTTTCTTTTATCTTTAAAATAAAAAAAAATTAATTTGTTGTTTTTTTTCTTTATCTTTTAGATCAGTAGCAAGTCAACATTCAGCAGATGAACGTTTAGGTTTAGTTGAAAGTAGTATGGATATAAATACAAGTGGTGATTATTTAACAAAATCAGAAATAAAATGTATTATACCATTTTCACGTGGTGTTCTTGTTGCTGCTGGTTTTAATAAAGTTTATATGTTTGATCGTGTTGATGATAATCGAGAATATTTTCGACGTAATAGAGAAATTTTATTACCAAATGATCCAACTGATAAAGCAAATAATGAACGAGTTGTTTCAATGTGTTTAAGTCCATCAGAAGAAACACTTATTGCATTAACTGATCATCAACAAATTTATCAATTATCTTTTTCAGGAATTGATATAACAAAAGTTTGTTTATTTATTTAAAAAAAGAAATGATTTTTAATATTTTTATTTTAGGATGTAGCAACTTTTTCATATTTAACAGAAGGTTATCATCATGCACAAGTCACTGGAGTCGATGCATGTGTTCGAAAACAACTTATTGCTACTTGTGGTGTTGATAGATCAGTTCGTATTTGGAATTATGAAACAGGGTAAAGACCATTTTTTTTATATAGAAGATGCAATAAATAATGATTGTGACTTACATATATAGCCAAGGTTTTATTGATGATGGGGATTGTATGAGCTTAGACTACTGGAAATCGTCTTCCTTCAAAATCATAGGAATCATTTGTTGTATGAAAGGATTTCCTTCCTTTGGTAAAAGGCGAAGAGATTAATTAGGAACCGTCTCCAACTGTCAAATTACTTTCTAGTCGAAAGTATGGGTATAAACATAGGAACAATCAGAAGATTTGAAACTTTTATAGTAAACTATTCTTATTAACGTCTATCTCTATTTAAAGTTTCAAGTTAAAATTTCAAAACTCAATTTTTCTAATGTTCCTAAAGGGACTACAACTTTCTATTAAAAAATAGTGTAAAAATGCAATATCGAGATAGTAATAAGCTAGCGACACGAGCTCTTTTCAAAATGTTTTTAGCTTCTTAGAATCTACATTATGCTCACACTTCCGACTGAAAAGCGATTTGATAATTGAAAAGGTCCTCGCACCATTTCTGTAGTTCTGCCTTGATTATACTATTGCTTTGACTTACACACACGATTATGAGGATGACCAAAAAAAAGATTAATTATATCAAACACTTTCTTTGATAGTAACGAAAATAATGATCTTTTATTAATGTCTTCATTTTTTTTTCCAACTTGTTTTAGTACACTTGAAGTTTGTAAAGAATTTCAAGAGGAAGCATATACAGTTTCACTTCATCCATCGGGTTTATTTATTCTTGTTGGTTTTTCTGATAAATTAAAATTATTTACAATATTAATTGATGATCTTCGTCCATTTAAAGAATTTTCTATTCGTGGTTGTCGTGAAGCATTATTTAGTAATGGTGGACATTTATTTGCTGCTGTACATGGAAATGTTATTCAAATTTATTCAACAGTTACATTCGAAAATATAACTAATTTAAAAGGACATAATGGAAAAGTTTGTTTAAAGAAAAAAAATTAAAAAAAAACCAAATCATATTTTATTATTAGGTTCGTCAATTAGTATGGTCACCAGATGATACAAGATTATTTTCATGTGGTATGGATGGAGCAGTTTATGAATGGGAAGTTGCAACATCAAAACGTTTACATGAAGCTGTACTTAAAGCATGTGGTTATACAGGTCTTGGATTAAGTGCAGATTCAAAAACAGTATTTGCTGTTGGTACTGATCGAAAAATAAAAGAAATTGTCGATGCTCAAGTTAGTTGTTTTTTTTTAATAACACAATGAAATATACATGATTAACTAATTTTGTTTTTCATTTCTAGCAAATTCTTCGAGAAGTTCCAGTAACACCAGATGATGTACAACCTACATCAATTACACTTAGTCATACGGGTAAATCATTATTAATTGGTACATCAAAAGGAACTGTTCGATCATATAAATTTCCATTAACTAAATCTGATGAATATACAGAATATATTGGTCATGTTGGAATGATTAATCGAGTAAATTATTTTATTTTTTTTTTATAATATAATTAAAAATGAAATATCTTTTTTTTTATTATTTAGTTACGTACAACTTTTCAAGATGAATATGTTGTATCAGTTGGTGATGATGGTTTAGTTATTTTATGGAAATTACAAGAAGTTGGCGTATCAAAAAAAGAAAAAGAAACAACATATGCAGAAGAAATTCTTATTACTAAAAGTGATCTTGAAGAAAAAGTATATTAATTTAAAAAGCGAGAAAAAAATGTTTTATTTTTTTTTAATTATATTTAAGAATACATTAATTCGTGAATTAAAACAACGTGTTGCTGAATTACGTGAAGAAAATGATTATCAACTTAAATTAAAAGAAATGAATTATGCGGAAAGAATACGTGATTTAACAGATAAATTTATGCAAGAAATGGAAAATTTAAAAACAAAAAATACAGTTGTTACTAGTGAAAAAGAAAAAGAAGCTAGTAAACATGCTGAACAAGTTCATGATCTTGTTGAAAAACAAAATAAAGAATTACAAGATTTAGGTAAATATATAAACATATAAAAAAAAAGAAAGAGATTTTATTCTTTTTTTCTTTATCAGAAAATTTATTAGAAAAAATAAAGTAATATTTCTTTAGCTAGAATTTTGCATTTATTTTGTATTAAAAAAAAATCTATGAAATTATATTATTTTTTTTTTTGTTTTGTTTAATAGAAAGTTCTAATAATCAAAAATTAATGCTTGAATATGAAAAATATCAAGATTTACAAGCTAAAACTCAAAAAACACAAGAAGAATATGAAAGACAAATAACAGAATTAGAAAATCGTAAAGAAGAAGAAGTTACACGACAACGAATGCAATATACAGCACAACTTGAAAAACTTAAAAATGATCTTATACTAGTATGTCTTTAGATTTAATAAAAAAGAAATTTTTTTTTATATATATCGAATTCCCGTCCAAAAAAATCAAATTTTTTCCGTTGATATTTTATTATTCTTCGTAAAATCAGGGATTTTTAGATGCGATAGTATATTTTCATAAACTTGCCAGATGGAACTTTATTGTAGTCAATTACATTTTTATTTATTTAAATGAGCATCATGCACTACCGAACTCGATAGAATCCGCTCCTTGAAACTCACATATTAAAATGTATCATCGATTGTTTTTATAGGAGCGTGAAAAAAATAAACAACAATCTCGTGATCATGAAGAAACAAAACGACAAATTGAAGAAGATGCTGATGAAGAAATTCTTAAATTAATGCAAACACATGAACAAGCATTAATTGAATGTAAAGAAGAAAATGTTAATTTAAGAAATAAAAGTACAACATTTCAACGTAAAGTATGTTTTTATTTAAAGAAAAAAACATTTTATTCAAATATTTATTCAATTTTTGTTTTCTTTCTTAGGTTAAAGATCTTGAAGAATCAATTAAAAAAAAAGATACAGATTTAACAACATTAAAAAGTGAAGAAGTTAAATTACAAAATGCTATACGTGGTCTTAAAAAAGATATTGAAGGATTAAAAAAAGAAATTCAAGAACGTGATGAAACTATTCAAGATAAAGTAATTTTATTTTAATTTTTTATAAAATAAAAAAAAAAAATTTTTTTATATTTAATATTATTAGGAAAAACGTATTTATGAATTAAAACGTAAAAATCAAGAATTAGAAAAATTTAAATTTGTTCTTGATTATAAAATAAAAGAACTTAAAAAACAAATTGAACCACGTGAAATTGAAATTAAAGATATGAAAGAACAAATAACAAATGTAATATTTTATATATTCATTTTATTATAATAATATTTAAAAAAAATATATATTTTTTATTTAGATGGAAGCTGAACTTGAACGATTAAGCAAGAGTAATGATGAAGAAAAATTAAAAAATGAAGAATTACGTACAAAATTAAATGCATCAGCTTTAGCTTTACAACAAGAAAAACAATTAGTTTGTTATTCAAATATTTTTACTTTACATAGAAATGTATTTTTTTTGTTTATAGAAACGAGATTCCGAATTAGCATTAAAACGTATTAAAACTGATATACATAATTGTTCAGCTTTGATTACTGAACCTAAATTATTAACTCAACGTGTTGCAGAAATTTATGCGCAATATGTTCGTGAAGATGCGGTAAGTGAAGATTCTGTTTCTGAAATTGCGAATGAGAATACGAAGTAGGAAACTGCAAGATCACGCTTTTTTTCTGGTCCAGTAGAATTGGAAATGAAAACTTCTCAATCGTTATTATTGTAGAAAAATAAAATTTATCATTTATTTAATAGACTGAAGAAGCAACTATTGATCAAGATATAACAAAAGAATATGCTCGTCAACGTGATCATCTTGAACGAACAGTTCGAAGTCTTAAAGTAACCTTATATTAACTTCTCTTTTCTTTTTGCTTATTATTATTTTTGTCTAGGCTAAAGTTGATAAAGATTCCGATCGACATAAAATGGAAAATATTCGTATAATGCAAGTAAGTTTTTCTAATGTTATAAGAAATTTAATATTTTCATTCTTTATTAACTAGGAAAATGTTACATTAATTAAAGAAATTAATGATTTAAGACGTGAATTAAAAACAGCTCGTGTTAAATTACAAGATTTACAAACAGCTATGGGTATAAGTCGTAAAACAGCAGCACGTACAACAGAAGAAATTGTTCAAGCATTAAATACACATCAAAATAATCATATAGTTAAAGAGAAACAAACAGAATTAGAAAATTTAATTCATCGTCAACGTAGTGAAATTCAACGACTTAATGAACAAATTGCAAATATTGAAGCAGGCAATGATCGTAATGGTTCAGCTAATATTGGTCGATCTCGTCCACCATCTGGACCATTACCACCAATAACATCTGCATTAACAGCTCATTGACATTAGACTATAATATGCGTGATATTCAACAGTTCTAATTTCTATTTTTTTTCGCTTTTTCAAACAAAACTAAATATTATGAATTATTTAGCCATTTTTTCACATATATAATAATCTATCTTAATTTCCTATGTCATAATTCATATATATTGTTTCATGCAAATATTCAATATATTTGCTGAATGTTATACATTATTATATTCAAGATATGTAATATGTTTTCACTTGTGATTTTAAATAGATCTCGATATACGTCTATAAAGATAATAAAAATTATAAGTTTATTTGTAAGATACATACATATATATGTCTTTTTCAAAGTAAGAAAGATTGAATTCATTTTTCTAAATCTGTTAATTTATAGAAAACTTTCTTATAAATTAGAGATGTTCATTGCGGCAGTAGCGTCGCTATGGACATCTGTTATAAATGTCTATATGATAATATCTGACTGTTTGAAAGCTTGTGCATGTAAATCTGAATTACGCATATAATACAAACACCTTTCCTATAAGAAAAATGTTACAATTAGAATGAAATAAATCTAATAAAAATTTTCTCAACCATGTTGCGCCATCTGTTCGATATAAAATATAATTTAAATATTCAAGGTGTTCATTTACAGTATTAATGGTAGTCGATTAATGATTGGTAGAAAAAACATGTTTTATATATCTCTTGGATAAACTCCGTAAAATTCTTCCTGTTTCTGACTTTTGCCGTCATCTTGTCGTTTGTTTTTTTTATTGACTACATGACTGAGTACCTAATTAGTATAGTTTATGATTAAAACACATTATGTCTTTATGTTAAGATGACAAAGCAAAATGCGCTTTTTATTTCTTTTTTTTTGTTGTATATTCTAGATGACGGAATGTTATTCAGCTCGTTGTCAACAAGATCGAAAATTAGCTCGACGAGAATTTAATAAATGGACAAAAAATATCTTATTTCAAATTGGTAAAATACAGACATAAATTAAGTACAAAAAAAAAACATTGAATTTTTTTTTATTTTTAAGGTTTAGAAACAATATCAAAAAATCATTTTGAATTTGATATTAACTTATTTAGTGAAACAGATGGTTAGATTAAAAGGCTTTTATTTTATTAAAATTCTTTTTTATATTATCTTAGATGAACAAATACCAATTGATTTTAATCCAAATCAAGAATGTTTATTTTGTATTAATCGACATGAATATTTAGGAAATAAAAAAATAAATCATCGAATTAATGAACATCATCATTTAATATCAGAAACAATTATAGATGATGATGAAAATGCACCATTAGATTTAAGTTTAAAAACACCAACAACAACAGCAACAAATAAATCACCATTAATGACATCAAATAATAGAAATAATGTCAAGTTAGTATTCAGATTTAATGAATATTTTGTTCATGAAAAAGCAACATCTTCAGAATACAAAATAATGTAATTAGATGTATGTAGGCAAAACTTGATTACATCGATGAAAGATACATCAAATGAAATTCTTTCAATAACTCTAAAATCTAGCAATAAAATATTTCGAAACATTTCATCTGATTTTCCTCCATTAAATAATAATATAAATCTTTAAATAAAAAATTATTAATTTTGATTTTAGACACCGACCATTTTTTGATATTAAGTCAGATATACCACCAATGCATGGTCAAGAAGAATTTGATCGTTTTATGTCTGAAATGATTGCTAGTCAATTAGGTAAAATGAATGAATGAAAAAACAAAATGAAAATTTTCTATTTTTTTTTTTTCTAGATTTTTCATCTCAATCATTTTTAAATATGAATCTTTTTCCAACATCACCAACTATTCCTCCTATTCCTAATATACAAATAAATAAAAAGAAAAATTCATCTTTACAAGATAATCGTATTGCTCAATTAGCTAAACAAATGGCATATGAACGTATGTTACAAGAAATTGATTATCAACGTCATCCAATAAATAATAAAAAAACTAAAACATCAATTAATCCATCATCATCTATTCTTACAGAATCAATTCATGTTAATCATTTACTTAATGATGTTATGATGCGTATATTACATGAAATGTTTGAAAAACAACAACAACAACAACAGCAACAACAACAACAACAACAACAAACATCATCTGTACCACAACCAAGAGCATCACGTAAAGGTGAATTATTATTTGTTAAAAAGCAAAATATTAATAATAATGAACAATATAATACAAATATTTTTAATCATTTTAATAATAATATTAAAAAACAACATAAAGTTAGTATATTTATTAGTTTGTTTTATATATATATATGTAAATTCTTTTTTTTCTAGCACAATAATAAAATAAATCCTTCATTTTCAAGTTCTTCATCAACATCAAGTATATCATCAAATGGTTCATCATCTATTCATACAAAATCTAAAACAAAATCAAAATTAAATCAATCAATTAATTATATACCAAAAGGACGATCAACAGAAATAATAAATAATAATAATAATAGTAAAATTCTTATTGGTATGGATGGTAAACAAATACGTCCAAAACGTGGTCAATATCGTCGTTATGAATCTGAACAATTAGCTAAAGCTGTAGCAGCTGTTTTAAGTAATGAAATGTCCGTACATAAAGCTGGATCTTATTTTGGTGTGCCACATTCAACAGTAAATTATATTAAATAATGTATATATATATGTATATTTATTTTTTTTATATTCTAGTTGGAATATAAAGTAAAAGAACGAAATATAAAATTAGCAACAAAAAATAAAAATGAATCTACATCATCAATATCTGTTAATGATAATGATAATAATAATATTCTTCATGGTTAGTTAAGAGAATTATATCTATTCAATCTCTTGTTAATACTGATAGTTATCGACTTCAGATTGTTTTTTTTACCATTAATAGATGAAGATAAAAAGTCTACTTGAAAAACAAAAGAGTTTATGGAAAAATATAATTTGAATAGATGTTTCTTTTGAATTCAATAGCTATCAGTATTATATTGAAATAAATAATAATATATATCTAAAAAAATTTTCTTATTTATTTAGGTGAAAATGATGATGACGATGATGATAAATCATCAAAAGATCTTACTACTATTCTACCTTCATCGAACAGTAGTGCAACCAATAATCAGAATGATCAACAAAATGAAATTGATGATGAAAATGAATCGAATGATGATGATCTTGAAGAATAAATAAAAATAGATGTTCTTTTTTTCGTTTTTGTTTCTTTTTCTTTTGACAATCAATCGTATTCTCTCTCTACATCTTTATACTCATTTTTTTTTCCGTACATACACATCAATTTCTACTTTTAGCAGTTGTTTTCTGTTCTATGTATATATCTATAGTACATGTTTTACTAGTCAAAAAAAAAAACACAAAACAAAAAAAGAATATCTTCATGTTACTTTATTTGTATGTATGTGCATTCCATAGTCCAAAACGTGGTGGAGAATGAATCTTTGTTGTGTGAATTTTGTTTTTTTTTCTGTTCTTTTAACACAGCATTTCTAAGTTTGTTTGTTTTTTTTTTTTCTTCTGTTTCTTGTATATCTATATGTGTATGATTGTTTGTTACTACTAAGAGATTCAGTATTTGTTTTTCTTAAGTCTGTGTTATTTGATTATGCCATCCAAGAAACAAACAATAAAAAAATTTCATGTCATGTTTTGTGCAATAGAATATAGGTTTGTCGATTCTTTTTTTTCTTTATGTTTTGAGTTTCTATAGATGGGTTGTATGTGTGGACGACAAAGTGTGGTTATTCAAGGACAAAAATTTCATTTAATACGACAGATTGGAGAAGGGTATATTGCTTTCGTTTTCTTTACTTGCTTTTTTTAATGCAGGATTATATCTTAATGTTTACATGAGATT
This sequence comes from Macrotrachela quadricornifera, assembly GCA_022393335.1. Classification (NCBI taxonomy): domain Eukaryota; kingdom Metazoa; phylum Rotifera; class Eurotatoria; order Philodinida; family Philodinidae; genus Macrotrachela; species Macrotrachela quadricornifera. Next base: position 119,331 of record JAJEKB010021279.1, on the reverse strand, counting down.
TTTGTTTTGGAGAATGGAATTGATGATTTAATTGTTAAATTTTACTTTTTAGAAGCTTTAGTTATGTATATGAAGCTCGTAATACAGCTGATAATCATCAATATGCTATTAAGAAAATGTCATGTCATACAAATGATGAAGAAAAACGTGCACGAGATGAAGTAGAAAATTATCAGAGATTTTCTCATACAAATTTAGGTTAGATTATAAATTTTATATTTTATCATGCTTTTCTTTCCTTTGTAGTTTCATTGCTTTATCATGAACAAATGCAATATAATCCGACTGCACATGTAACAAGTATTGTTTGGCTTGTATTTCCTTTTTTCAAGGTAAATTAAATATATTCTTTAGTTTTAACGTTCATTTAATTTCTATAGAATGGATCTCTTCAAGATGCTTTTGATAAACAAACAAAATTTACAACTGGTGTATTACTTGATTTATTTTTGAGTATATGTGAAGGTGTTCGTCAAATTCATGAAAAACAAATGGCTCATAGGTAATTATATTGACTCATTTATTACTCATAATTGGTAATTTATATTTATAGAGATTTGAAACCAAGTAATGTGATGCTATTAAATAATTCTCACGGTGTTATACTTGATTTTGGTTCTATGACACCGGCATCAGTTTCAATGAATACGAGATCTGAAGCACAAAAATGGCAGGTAACATAGACAGAAAAAAATTAATAATTGATTATTCATTTATTTCGCTCTTAGGATTGGGCAGAAGAAAATTGTTGTGTACAATGTAAGAAATTTCTTGTTTTTAATATTTATCTAATATGAGGTTTTTTTCATTTTGTATAATTGTATAGATCGTGCACCGGAATTATTTCATATTGAAACAAATTCTTTAATAACATCAAAAACTGATATATTTTCTCTGGGTGGAATTCTGTACGCATGTTGTTTTGGTAAAGGACCATTCGATGATATATATTCAAGAGGTGATAGGTATGAATTTAATTTAATATATTAATTATAAATAATGAAGATTTCATAGTGAAACGATAAATTTCCTACTGTTCTCTGCACATTACTGATCTCAAAGATAATATTAACAACAAAACAATCGAGAATCGTATCTTTAATATAAAATATAGAGTCTACAGTCAGAAGAAATTTTCTTGGATATACAGGTGTTTGCAAAAATTCTTGGAAATTTTTTTTGTGACACTTTTTCTGTTTCATTAAAAGTAATTACCAAACACATCATCTTCATCATCAAACAAGATCGATATATTCGACGAAACAGTGAAATATCCCTCATCCTATCATAAAAATTTTATACCAGTACATATTCATCATTATCTCAATATGTCGCCATCTTTATAAATGTGGTTATAGAAATGTTTTACTACAAAGTATTCATATGTTAAAATCCGAAGAAAAAAAAACAACGTATACAATAGGCTACACAATATTACAGAATATTTACAAATGAATCTTCATTTCAGCTTTTTAGTTAGACTGTTCATCGTTAGTCAAAATATCAAAAACATTGGTACACCGTCAAGATTAGCTGAAAAATTCAAAAATGTTGACATTAATGTTGTAAAAAAAATCGTGTAATATCCATAAAAATAAAAATGCTTGTCTCTTATTTCTTCTAAAAGAAAACGAATCAAACATTGAAATATGATATTCGATAGTGTTCGTTGCACACTATGAATTAATATATGAAACAATAGACATGCTTAAATAATATTTAATAATAGATTATTACGTTCTCTAGTTAAGTATATAATACTGAATTGTGTCCATGGTCAAGTTGTAAGTCTCATTTGATGCTAGTGAGGTAGTACGAAATATAAACAATAATTTAAAGTCACAATGTGAACTAGAGACTGTGATCGATGAAGTTTTAAATAGTTTATCATTAAATGTTATTCATATATTTTTAAAAGAAATTCTTTTGATCGTAAAATATAAAAAATAAAGACTTTCAAACGTTTTGTTGTTGGTAGATGATTATTTTAATTATGATGTCCAGTGATAAATAAATATATCCTTCTTTCTGAATAAGATATTTCAATGATAATAGCAGATTATTATTATAGATTCAAGAAAAAAAGTAAAACTAATTTAATAATATTTTATCTTATATGAAAGTCGAGATAGATCTTCATTTATTATATGAATTTATATTAAGATTTTGATATATCATTTTAGTGTTGCTTTAGCAGTTGCCAGTGGTCGTATTGAATTACCTGTTCAATCCTCAACTTATCCATCTATTATAATCGATACAATGCTTGCAATGCTTCAAACAGAACCTAATCGACGACCATCAATTACTGATGTTATTGATAAACTTTCTAATGCATCTCGTTTAACTATGAATATTGTTTAAATATAACTTTATTGTTTTTTTTTCTTGTTTTAAATGTTTTCTTTTTGTTTTGGCTCTTGTCAACGTTTACAAAACAAATGTACAGAGTTTCATGAATGTAGTTACAGGGTTAAAAATAAGGCAAAATCTGAACGATAAGAAATAATAATAATAAAAAACAAAACAAAGAAGAAGAAAAAAAATAAGCGAAAGATAAGATCTGTGTTGTCTTTACAACCAAATTTCAAATTGACTATTTTTACAAATAATTTCATATGTATCACTATGATGTAACCGAAGTGAATTGATTTCAAAATAATTTCGTACTTGTCGATCATCTTGTGTTAATTTATCTAAAATATATTTATTTGTTCGTTGAATTTTTAAACTAGTTAATTCGGTAAAAACATCCAACATTGTTTTTATTATTTTTAAATCGACATATAATTTTGGATTAATATCAATTGTTAAATGTTCTATATAAGGAAATAATGATGATAAATCAATTAATATACGATTTAAACGATTTTGTCGATCAATTTGCATACAATTTAATTCAAGTGTTTTTATACGTGTTAAATAAGATGAATTACGTGATGGACATTTAAGAAAATATTTTAATAATAAATAACCTGTTGTTGTTAATGTTGTTAAACATGGTGCAAATGTAAATATTAATGGAAATAATCGACCATCACAATCATTTATAATTAAATGTTTTATATGATTTAATGTTAAATTTTTTGATTTTAATGATATATTTAATGTATCATTATTTGGTATAACAATATTTTGTATTTGTAATATATTTGTTTTAATACAATAATGTTTAAATAAATAATATATTTGTTGATTTATATCATTTATTGTACCATGTGTTGCATCAAGTACAAGTTTTTTAACAGATTTAAAATTTTTTTCATTTATTTTATTATTAAATAAACGTGAATTTGATGTTGATAATTTTAATGTATCAAATGCATATGGTAATGTAAATAATTTTAAACGTGTTTTATTTGAATGTGGACGCCATATAATATGACCTATTGGCCAACGATTTTCAAATGATGAAAATGATGTTAGAATTGGATTTAAACGTGATTGAATTTCATCAATTGGCATATCAAAACAAAATTGAAGTTGTTTTAAACGTGGAAAAGAATTTTCAAGAAAGATTTCCCAACGATAACCACTAAAATATAATGAAATTTTACAATAGTAATTTATATCTACATAGAAATCATGCATATTATTATTCAAATAGAATCTTCAAAACAAAGGATAATGTACTGTTTATAGGCTTTCATAACTACTTATCGATTTTAGCTCAGGTATGTTCAAATGGACTGAAGTGAAGAGGCTGTGGTAAAATTTTCAGCTCAATTTACTGACGTTTGACAGAGATATCAATCAAAAAAGAGTCAAAAATAGCTCATTTCAGTGTCAAAATTTCTCTATGGACTTTCATTATATATATGTATATTTGTTTTTGTTTGAAAGCTTGTCTCTAGGGCTTGTGCCTCTCGTGGCCCGACTTTTAAAATGAGCTTTTTGTTATTATCTAAGAACACATCTTTATAGAAAAAGCGTCATTTTTTCGGGTTTTTTTGAGTCATTGAACTTGTCACTCCTTTTTTTCGCTTAAAAAGTGAAAATTCAAAAAAAGGCCCACAGTGGCGTTTTGACGCTGAAAGGAGCTAGTTTTCACCCTTATTTGGTTGATATCTCGGTCAAACGTCAGTAAATCGAGTTGAAAATTTTACTACAACCTCTTCACTTCAACCCATTTGAATGTATCTGGGCTGAGATCGATTTTTGAGAAGGGATGACCTTAAATGAACGTATTCAAAGATTTGATTCAAATGTTTTGAAGGAAAAAGAGATTTGAATAAATGAATGCTAATGTTCAAGACCAATCACAAACAACATTAACATACTGAGATTTAATGAATCGTATAAATTAGTAGCGACAGTATTAGTTTAATAGAACCATAGTATTGAAATTCGAAATGTTTGTTAGGAAATCTCTCTAATTGTCAGATCGCAATGGAATTAGAAGTATGTGGATCATGTACATTCTAGTGATGACTATTGAGATACACTAAGTTTTATATTTCGATTTGAAACTTTTTATAATCAGAAGTTTCAATGAAAATAGTTTATGATGAATTTTTCTCGGATCTTTTGATTATTTCTACTATTGAAAGCAATCTTATACTTGAATAGGTTCTTTCGTAAGATGAAATACATTCTATGAGTAAAACAATGAATCATTATGTTTTGACTTACTTAAAATAATTTTGATCCGTAGTTGTACGATTAAAAAATGCAAGTCTTTCTAATTTTGCTGCTCGCATTCGACTTGTCATTAATAAAACAAATCTATCAAAATTTAATTCATTTCCAGTAACATGTAATTCAAAATCAACTAAATTAATCGGTGGTCTACCACATAATGGTACATTTAATGGTGTTTGATCAGTAAATAATTTTACACAAAATTTTTTTAAATTAGGTAAATGTTCTAAAAGAAGTAAAAGACTATCAAATGATCGTAATGGTATAGTTAATTCTTTTAATTGATCATAACTTGTTGGTATATCTGTTTTAGCAATAAATTGTAAATAATCATTATTATGCATTTCAATTGATATTGTTTCTAATGTTTTAACATGTGTTAAACCAAATAAATGATGTTGTAAACAACATTTATATGTTACATCATTTGTTGATGATGATGGCCGTTGAATACATATATTTAATATACGAATAGACATATGTTTAAGTTTTGAAAAAACAAGATTTAATTCATCGATTGTTGGATCAATTAAAGATAAACGTTCAAGTAATGGAAAACGATGTAAATTTAAATCAATACGAAAGACTTGTTTAATTGCAAACTAAAATAAAATGAATAAAATTTTTAAAATATATCAATCTTTTCACTAAGATTAAACTTTCTAGTATTTTTCTCGTCGATAGATTTGTCATTTTGAGCCTAAAATGCTTATAAAAAATGAATGGAAGGCAATTTGAAAGTTCTGTTCGGTCAAAAACTGCACATAGATATTAGCTTGAATTCGAATCTATTCCGAGTTTTCTACGTTTTATAAAGATCAAGTCATAAAAATTCTCCTGGGTGTATGTAAATCAGCTAGAAGTTCAGTTTAGTATAAGATATAGAACTGAAATTTTTACTATAAGCATTTCTTACTAGAACCATTCATCCTTAGAAATTTAAGACCAAATGGATTGTTTTTAATGAAAAATCCATTGTAAGGAGGAGAAGTACCCACTAACAAAACTATTTTAATCCTAATGTGTACCAGAGATGCCCATCGCGGCTAAGAGTCTACCGCTGCCGCGATGGTATTCAAAAAAATATGTTGATTTTCAAGGATGCGACTGGCTTAAAATGGTACTACTATTACCAATCAACCAGATTCGTTAAGTCCCACCGTATAGCATACATAAATGTCAGGTTTCTATGTAAATTCATGAATTTTTTAAGTTTCTTTCTAAAAAACCTGCCGCGATGTACATCTCTGATATGTACAAGCTCAGACAATTATCTGAAGATATACAGAGCAAAATTTTATACACTATAAAAGTATATAAATAAGATTATCAATTGAATTTTCTAGAAATTCTTACTTGATTATTAATTGTCAATGATTTTGCATTGTAAAGATGATTACGAATATGTTCAAATTGTTCAATAGATAATTTTGAACAATCAATATGATGTGTAAATGGTTGAAGAACTTGATCAAAACGTTGATTAAGATTTAAAAAAGCATAAAAAAGTTCCGATTTTGATAAATATTTAAATATTTCAAATAAAATTTCATTCGGTAAACTTGTTTCAAATTTAGTTATAGATTTCTTTTTTTCATAAGATTTTTCATTTATTATTATTTGTTTAATTTCTAATAGAAAAATGAAAAAAAAAAAAGAATTTTTAATTAAAAAACTCAATTTTACCTTCACGATTATTAATAAAAAAAATTGAACAATCTTGATTTTCACTACCTGTTGTTGTTGCTGATATAGCACGTCGTTTAATTCCATTAGAAATCGAAAAATTTATTTCGTCTAAAGGACGTTTATTATAATTTGTAACTAATGTTGTTATAACATCACTATTAGTTTTTGAACGATCACGTCTTTTACGTTTTCTTGTTAATTTTGTTATATTAGACATAAGTTATAAAATTATTTTTTATATTGAAAAAAAAACGAAAAAGATTTGTTTTTATTTTAGAAAAAAAGAAATGAAATCTTTCTTGATTGATTTCACGTGATATAAAGCTCGTCGAGATGAAAGAATGTTATTCTGGTTATACAACTACACCAATAAATTACTTTATTGATAGATGGCGTTTGATGAAATGTCAAAGATGATTTTTAAATTAATCAATTAATGAAAATATATTATATTTAAATATAGGTATATATTACTAATAATATCTATTCTTTTCAATCATTGTTTTAAATGATGAAATTATTTTATTATTAGATTGTAAAACTGTGAAATATGTAGAATAGTGTAAGAAATAAATCTGTTAGTTTTTTTTTTTGATTTTTTTGATCATTTAGATAAATGATATTTTTGTGAATTATATTTATATAAATTCTAAATTACCTTCGTTTCACTGATTGTATCAGATATATATATATATGTCTCAAGTTATAATATAAAATAAAAAAGAATATGAACCAGACATGTCAAGAACTTTTTTAATTTAAGAATATAATTATAATTACTACTTAAATCTAGAAGATAAAACTTCGTCTATCTTATCATGCATTTAGATATAATAATTAAGATATTTTGATTCTTTAACTGTAGACTGCAGATGATAAATTCTAAATCGGGTTAGAATATATTCCTTCTTTTTTTTATATAACAAAAAAAAACAACTTCATTATATTTTATTAACAATTTATGTAATATCAAACTTCATATTCATCTTATATATAGGTACCGAATATTATTTCTACATGAGCAACTTTATTTGATAATATACATTTATCACTTCCGAGATTACGTATTTTAAAGAAAGAATATTGTTTTATTGTATTTTTCAAACATCACGTGAGGTAAGATTTATTATTTTTTAAAAGAAGATTAGATATTTGCACCCTAATAAAAAGTATTTTTCCGTCTATTTATCAATCTTTAGCAAATATAACTTTTTACGTAGTCGTTTTATTAACCTGACATAAATAATATGAACGTCAGAAACTTAGTGCATTTTTTTTTATAACATTCAACAAATAGATTGTTACAACAATATTTGCTTTTCTTGATTATTAAAATTTCTATAACTTCTTTCTTACTATATGTTCTTTTAGTTTATTTCCTGGAATAGAATTACTTTTATTTTCATCTAAATCTTACGGTATTTATGTTTGAATTCTTTTTGTTTTTTGTATATGATGAATTAATATATATGTAGTTTTGCATAACTATTAGTTTAATTCATAGGGTTTTACAATAAAACATTATAGGAATTTGTCTTTTTTTTTTGTTTGAAAAAATAAAATATCCATTGTAAAACTGTATATAAAGAATTTTTAATCGGATATATATTTTTTAACTTAATAATAGAGATTTAGGACATCTTTTAATACTATTTGAGTCTAATTAAAAATAAATAAATTCTTAATATTACACAAAAGCTTTCGTTATTATAAACAGCATTAAAAATAGATAATGAAAGACGTCAAATAAATATATTGTTAAGCAAAGTCGTGCAAGTATTTTTTTTTGTTGTCATCTTCGAGAAATATTTATGTAATAGACACGTTGCTCTTTCTAACAAAAAAAAAGAAATACGGTGAAGTTTTTATGACATTCTATCATAACACTATGTTAAAGAAACAAAATTAATGCAGGATTGTTTTTTCTATTCATTATTTAGAGAATTCTCCAATGAATATAATCAGTAGAAATCTTTAGTCATTTAAAATTCTTACAAGTAGATTTATGATGACTTGAAGTATGGATAAATTAGTTTTTTTGGTTCATTGAATTTGATTAAAATCTTTTGTATATAAGTATCCTGTTTAGTTTTTCTTTTAAACACATATTCTATTTCGCATGCTTTTTTTTTTTCTTCCACGAAGATCATATTTTTGTACCGTCTAATTAGATCAATATTAACTAAAATGTTCTATTTATTATATGCATCGTTTATGATATATGATATTATCAGTTTAATTTAAAATTCCCTATGGCATATCTTAACTTAAGTTATATAGATAGGATATAAAGAAAGATATTTGAAAAAAAGGATTGATGAATATTGATGAGTTAGCTTTGCAAAATAAATCTCAATCTCGAGAGATTTAAGATATTTTCTATTCAAATTTTTTTTTTCTTTTCTAAATTGACTTATTATTGATTAGACTTTTTTTTGCCTAACATTTCTATTCATACGTTTTTTATTTGATCAATTATAATTTAAGCAATGCATATTTAAGTAATATATATATACACATCAAATAGGTTTTTTATTTCATGCATATACGCATGACAAAGCATATTTCTAAATATGAAAACAATTCTTTGGAAAAATATCTAGATAGATCAAATAAGCATATAATGTTCATGTCATATGTTACTAGTTAATAGATAATCAATGTGCGCAATATGATAAAGAAATAAGAGAGTAAACAAAGCATAGTAGTCAAGACGGAGGAAATTCAATCAGTACAAAAAAACAATCCATTTTGCTAATAGTAGTATGTTTGCTACGATTTACAACTGCTGTTCTTATTCTGTTCAGTAAACGAGTAAGAAGGAAACAAACGGAACATAACGGATGTGTTGTTGCTTTAATCGGTAGAAGTAATGGTGATTTTGCGTGTGTGTGCGGAACCCTTTTTTTTCGATTGTTTGATTAACATACATTGCGCATTTTTAAAAAACATCATGAACAAATTGTTCGTGGGTGTGTGCGTGGAAATACGTGTACTGATTCGTCGAAATCATATATAACGTCCGTTCTCGACGTTCATTTTGTATTTGCTTATTCTTAAAGAAGTTGGTTTTTATCTGATCATTTATTTTTGTTTGTATGGTATTAGACTGAATATTCTTTTCTTTTTTTTTTATCTTCTTTTAATATAAAGAATATTATACAAAAGTATGTATTTGAAAAACAAAATAATTCTCATTTTGTAATTCATTAGATTTAAATAGAAAGAAAAACACAATGCTGATTACTTAATTTTAATAGTTTTATTAGTAACACACATAAAAAACATGTCAAAAATAAAAGAGAAATAAATTAATCAAATTTTTATTTTTGACTTTAGGATGCTCATTAGGAATACACTGTACTTTTATGTTTATCTTGACCGTAAAAAATAAATTTCATTAATATAATCTATTTATATATATGCGTATATAAGCGTAGTATAACTTTATTAAATTATAATATATATTATTGTTTTCATCAGCAATATTTCAATGAATGAAAATTATACTAGATTTTTTTTAATGCACATCCGGAAGTGTTGATTGCATGTACGCCATTATTGTTCATGTCATATTTATCTTAGAATTAATCTATATCCTGTATATTGTCAAAATTTTATATTTTTATTACCATAAAAAAAAAAATATTTTTTCTTTATCTTTCAATTAATATATATTATTAATACTCTTAAGATATTAAGAATATATATCAAGGATTTTATGTTTCACATGTCGATTTTTGTTTTAAAAAGAATACATTTTCTTGTTTTTTGACTTGTATGAAATATCAATCTAATCTATCTATCTCTTATTTCTATTCTTCAAAGAATCACGTCATCATTCTGCTAGATTTTTTTTTTTCTTTCTAGTTAGTTCTTTGTCAATTAAGTGCGTAATATATGTCTTATTTGAAAGAATTTTTTCCATTATTTTCTGTAATAACAAGCATCATCATTTTTTTTCTTTAAAATACAATGTCAAATGATACATTAATAGTGGAATATGTTGTTGTTGTTATTGTTCATTTTTGTTATAGACCTATCTATTCATACAAAATGACATTTGAAACCTTATATATAGAAAAAAAAGAAAATATAAACGTCAGCAAGTATATATATCATTTTTTTTTCTTTAGGATATTAGTCATTGAAAATGGCTTTTTTTTTAGCAATAGAATCTTTTGTTGCTTGCCTTTATTTTTATTAATCTTCGTCTCAAGATAACGATTTGATAGTTCTTTAGGATAGAGAGATTCAGAAGAAAAAAAAAGAGATAATTATTAATCTGACAAAAGAATGGTTATAAGAAAAATACGGATATAATAGAAAAATTCTACGCCTTTTCTCTTCTTGCTATTGTGATTGTTACTCGTGTTTCTTTATTCTTTTTTTTTTTTAATACTTACTAAAACTTACATTGAATCATATTAAAAAAGAAATAAAGCATGAGTTAATTAATTTTTCTTCTAGATTATTGCAAGTAGTTATTTAAAGAAAAAAAAAGAAATGTGTCATTCAATGTCTAAATGTCATCAAATTAATTATTTTTAATAAGTCAATATTATTCATAAAAATGATCATAATGATGACAGGTCATCGTAATTATTGTTATTCATAACAATTCTTAGTCATTTTTATTTTATTTTTAAATTTAAAAATTCCATGACTTCAAATCATTTCGATTTAAATACATTACCTAATTATAAATTATATTTTGATGATATTGAAGAAATATTTCTTAATACAATATCATTTAAATATTTAGTTATTTCAATTATAATAACATGTTTATTAACAATAGCTAGTCTTATTATATTATTTTATCGATCAACAACAATATTTCTTTCATGTCTTATACCATTTATATATTCATTAATATTTTATGATTTTATTCAATTATTATCAATTGTTTTACTTAAATATAATTTATTAAATAGTAGTGAAAAATATTTTAATGAATTATGTCGTTGGCCATATTATTTAAAAGCTTCATCAGAAGCTGGACAATGTTTAACATTAATATTTATATATGCATTACGATGTCAAAAAGTTCGATATTTTTTAAAACATAATCATTTACCAAATTCAAGTCATATACATGCACGTGCATTAACATTTGTTTGTTTATTATTCATTGTTTATGTTAATAATTGGATAACACATTTAAAAATCGAAAAAATTCATTTAATTACATTAAATCAATCAAATTCAGAAATAAATATACAAGAATATCCAACAAATTTATATGGAATAAATGATATTATATTAAATGATCGTAAACAATTTTATATTGATCTTAATAAATATGCTGAAAATTATGCTAAAATTCAAATAATACAAAATAAATCAGAAAAAAATCTACATAATCAAAAAGATGATTCGTTACATGAAATATTAATAAAAGTTCCTTATAATATTTTTGGTCAACGTAAAACAATATCAAAAAATCGAACACGACGAAAATTTAAAAAAAAACGTCGTCAAATTATAAATAAAACAGATGAACATAATAGTTCATATCGTATACATCGTTGTACATATGGTCAAAGAAATTTTTTCTTAGCAAATTTTTTATCTTTAATACATTCCATATTTTATTTTATTTTAATATGTTATTCATTAACAACAATTTATCGATATAGAATACCATATATGACTATAGCTTGTCATCAAAAATTACATGATAAAGCAATTTTAATTGGACGAAGAAAATCTGCTGAACGTCATACACAATTAATGTTATTAACACATTTAAGATATTTTCAATATTTAATTGTTTATTGTCATACAACATTTACTTTAATTCGTCTTATTTATGTATGTTTATTAACATTTATTCTATGTTTAATTCAATCACCATTTAAATGGTTAATAATGAAAATATTTTTTAATATACTTTTTTCTATTGTATTTTATTCAATACCATTACGTATTACATTATTATTTCTTTATTTATTTTTAAGTTTATTTTCATCATATATTCATTCAATATTTTATTATATATTTCATACAAAACTACATTTTTCATGTAAATTACAAAAGCCAACAATATGTTTTCGTTTACATATTGTACCATATAATCAAAGAGAAATACGCCATGATGAACATTCAACAAATTCATTAGTTATGGATTTAACATCATCAATTTGTGATGAACATTCAACAATGTTTCCAACTGAATCAATTGGTTTATATGATGAATATAGTAGTCAAAATGCAGTAACAACAGTTAGTTTTGCAATGATGAATGAAACAGAACATGGTAAACTGTGATTTGTATTTATTTTTATTGAAAAAAAAATAAAATTATAATAAATAACATGATGTTTAAATTCGTTTTTTTCATTTGATTAGATAGTAAAGTAGTATTTTGAGTAACTTAAAAATATAAAACAACTCTCATAATCTTTGCGTCGTTTTATTTTACATAATTCTTCTTAATATAAAAAGAAGTCAAGTACAAATGAACTTTTTAGAAGATATAATCTTCTTTTTTATATAATTATATAACATAATCTCAATTAGATATATTAATTGTAATCTTTATATGTTCTTATAAGATAAAATGATTATGTATATGACTATTTTTTTACGTCAAGATATAGTAACTTTTGTTTTCTAATGTTAATATAATTAAATGAATTTTTCTCTCTTTGAAATCACTATATAGAAAAACAAAAAAGTTGTTCAATAAGATACAATGAAATAGGTAGTCTTGATGCTTATGACGATCATCTTCCTGTTTAGGGAAACTAAATACTGTGTCAAATCTTTTCGGATGTGAAATTTAGCTAATGAACTAACAAAGATTAATATAAAAATAGTATCGCCTTTTTTTGAGCATATTTCAAACTTAAAATAAAGTCATGACCTTATATCTATTCTAGATTAAAACAGTCAAACATAGTACATGATTATTATCATATAACATAGAAATAAATTAACAACGAAAATCTCTATAAGTCGTATTAAGAAAATCTTTTGTTTTTAAAAGTTATTTCTAATAAATTTTGTTTAAAGAAGAAAACCTTTTCTTTTTGAATCACATGATTTATAATTAAGAAAACTCTTTGCCTAATGAAAATTCTAAAGCACATTTCTTAAATTGACTTTTTTGATAGAACTATAAATATTATAAATACAGCGACGTCATAGGTACCATAGTTAACTCAAATATTCATATAGTTGAATGCACTCTTTTTGAAGTACAATATTATAAAATATCATACTTTTCTAAGTTTATATAATTTCATTATAGCATATGCTAGATAGGGTCTTATATACTAATGATAATAACTATTCTTGCGTCTTTATAATTACGCAGTAATATTATTATTAATGTCTGTGTTAGAATATATTAAGAATCTATTTTAGATGAAATTTATTAGATTGTCCAGAGGCAAAAACATGATTATGATTATCTTTTTTTTATTGTATCTGGAAAACAAAGATTATCATATTAATTTTATGATTTATGGTTCAATATTGTAAAAAAAATTAATTTTGTTTAGAAATTTTTTATTGAAATTAAAAATAGATTCGTGTTATCTATGTTAATAAAGGATAAAAAGAAGTTTTATAATTCAAAAGCTAATAATATTAATCAACATTGAAGACACTTATGCATTATTCATTTAAATAAGTTTTTTTTAAATTAATTAAAATTCGATAAAGATTAATGAATAGACCGAGATAGACAGGCAATGGCCGTTAGTAGCTAAGTGTAATGCTTTTAATTGAAATTATTATCATTATCTCAATGCTTCATTTATCCTTATAATTAAAAGGCCGACGCATTGTTAACTATATAATTCTATATATAGGATATACCTTTGTTTTACCAATTTTATAATAATATCAGATAAATTACTTGAACTGAATACTTCGTCTTTCGATAATATTATTGTTTCCAAAACATCATATACTCCTTGAAATCTACTTTCATTATAAAGATTTCATTCAAAATTCTTATTAAAATTGGTTTAACGAACAGCTATTTCATTTATCTTGTTATCATTCTTATAGAATCTTCTAAACATTTACATAAAATAAATCATGTATTAATTAAATTTCAATCTGTGATATATTATTAAAGTGTATTTGTATATATATACATAAAAATGTGAGAAAAAAAAAACAATAACAATGATGAACCACTCTCAAAAGAATAGATAATCGCATATAAAAAAAAGAAAGAAAGGTTGATCATATATTTCTTATTCAGATAGTCTCATTGATGGTATTTAAAAAACAATAGATGTCATTCAAAAATGGAATAAACATAAGCACAATAAAAAATAATATATAAAATGTTCAAGAATATTCAATTTATATCTTTATTTAACAGTTGTTGTTACTTTTTTTTGTTTTTTCATACCATTTACTTGCGAAGTTGGTACAACAACAGATTTTTGTTGTTGTTGTTGTTGTTGCTGTGGCGGTGGTACATTTTTATCTAAAATAATAAATTAAATATAAAAATTTATTCTATTAATTAAAAATTACTTTTTCTTAATGCTTGAATACGACGAGGATTTTTTACACAACCATCAACACCCATTAAATGATCACGCCAAGGTTTTTCACCTTCACGAATATTCATATGACATAATGGACAACGATTTGTATTTGGTTTAGCTTCAATACATTCTTTAAGTTTAATATGAACATCAAAATCATTTCCAATTGCTTCTGTACATCGAGAACATTGTTGATATTTACCCTTCTTCATACATTCACGTAATAAATGTTCAATATAAATTCCAATTTCAACTACCTATATATTAAAAAATAAGAATCTATTTTGTTAATAGAAACATTAAACAAACTTGATTGCATTCTTGACATCGTCGTAACATTGGACAACTTGCCCAATAATGTGTTTCAAGACCATCACGAATAAAATCTTCATTTTTTTCTCCACAAAATATACATGTACTAAAATAATTTTCAAAAGTAAATTTTTTATTATAATATTATAGAATAATAGAATTTACTTTTCTGGAGTAAATTCTGATTCATCAGCTACACTAGTTGTTGGTGTTTTACGATCAAATCGTGTTGGTGTTCGAGATTTATTAGTCAAGATTTTTGAATCAAACTAAAATACGAAATATTTCTATGATATATAAAAATATCAAAAAAAGAAAATATACAGATTTTTGTTGTTCACGATTATTATTATTATTATGTTGTTGTTGTTTTTGAATATCACGTCTTGATGTATCAGGTAGTTCATTTGATTTTTTTATACGATCAGATGGTTCATTAGTTGATCCCTAAGAAGAAAAATTATATACTCAATATTTAGTATAAATTTTTTTTTTTATTAGAAAACTTTTTCAATTCGACCATCCATTCGATCAAATGCATCGAACATATCACGATATTTTTTTATTCGACGTGTTTGATCATTATTAGGTGGAAGATACCGTTTTACAATTGATCCATGAGTCTAGATTAAATTAAGATAAATATTATATTTAATTATTTCTTATTCATACCTTATATAAACTAAGTAAGAGTTTAATAGCTAATTCTCGTACTTCACCAGCTAAAAAGATAAATAAAAATTTAGTTAAATAATAAAGAAAAAGATATGAAATTTTTGATGCAATAAATTTATGTCAAACATTAACATAGAGAGCTGGATGAAATTCAAGTCAATGGTATCATATTAGGATCAAAATTTAATATATGTTAGTCTTATCTGATAGACGATATTTGAAATACTCATAATATAGTATCACGTGTCAGCTCATGAGGACAACTCTAACATTTGTGAGTAAAAAAAATTAATTCATAATGTGGAAGATTTAAATTTCAGATGTCTAAGCCATATTTGAAAGTCAGTAAATTTGGACCTATTATAATGTTTGTCAAGTTTCTTTTTTATTTTTTCGACCATAGTGTTGGTATGATTTCATGAATTTTACAGAAAAGGATAAAAGTTTCTGGCTTTTAAGCGCGTATCATTATTGTGAAATCCTTGCCCGCGTATAGGGTATTTTTGATCAATAAATTGACTATAACTCATTAATTTCATGAAGATTTTAGGAGATATTTTACCCACGATTTCTCCTAGTCTATATAGAACTTTGATTTAATCATTATCGATTAAACATACAATCATAAAAATATTCAGTGCATAAAACAAATATATCAATAAAAAAAAAAAGCATATTCGTACAATACTATTTACCATTATGTTCTAATGCTTGTGCACAAAATTTACTAACATTATCAACATTTAATCCATTATCACCTTTTTTAACATCTAATATTTTCATTAATTCTTCAATAAGTTCACATCGACTTATAGCTAATCTAGGTGCACATGTTTTATTAAATGGATAAACACAATGATTTGGTATAACATGTAATGGTTTTAATTCTGGATATGATGCTGATTCAATAATAGTTTCTTGTGCACGTTGTCTTAAACGTGCATTTGAATCACCTGTACGTTGTAAAAGTACAGGTAAAACACGTTCTAAACTTGCAATAATATCTTGTCGTTGAATTGAATGACGTCGTACATAATCATTCATTAATAAATGAAAAAGTTTAAGTGAATGAGAAAATATTGAAAGTACATCAACACGAAACATTCGTGCAAGTACAAAACTTCCAGCACGTAAATATGCACGAGCATCTTCTGAATCACCAGAAAATGTTTTTAATATTTGATAAATTTCATCTAAAGCTTCTTCACGTTGTGTATGATTTCGATGATAAAGTTTACTAATCTTTTAAAAATAAAAAAAAAGTTTTTAAAAATCTATTTTAAAATTCTTTATTTACTAAATGTTTATCAAATACAATCATCATTTGATTTGCTTCAATCATTTCTGCTTGATTTAATTCTGATGTTGCATCATCATTTGGTGCTGGATTTATTAATCCAGATATACTTTCTGTTTCATCATTAGTTTTTCTTCCACTATCATTATTTGCCATTGATGCACCTGGTAAATGTCCGGCATCTACACGATTACGATTACGTAATGTTGGAATAATTTTATCTTCATATGGTGTTGGTGGTTTTTGATATTCTGGTGATGTATAACCACCTTCATTGACTAGAATACTTGTACGATGTATTGTATTAGTAACAGGTGGTAATGGTGATGTTGAAGCTTCATGTAAAGTTGATTGTATAGGATAAGAAATAATTGATTCAGGTGAACGACGAGTTGGAATTGAATTTCTTGTACGTCCTAAAAAAAAATAACAGTTCAATTAGAGTTATACTTTAATTAGAATCAATCCTTACCATGATTTTGTTGTTTTATTGGACGAGGAGGCTAAAATGAAAATTATTAAATTCATTAATAAATAAAACATATTTTTCTTTATGAATGTGAATGATCAAAAAAATAAAAAAGATCATACAAACAAATATTATTAATAAACGAAAAAGAAAAACAGGACTCATGCATCATATTCAATATGAAAATAAGTGAGTGAAAATAAATCATGCACAATAAAAAAAAATAATAATTATCAAAATCACTATATTGATTATATCTACCTCTTGTTCATATTCATCTTCATCTTCTTCATTATTTTTACTTTCCTGTAAACGCTTCAAAAATTCAGTACCTTCACCACCCTCCTATGAGATATATTTTTACTTATAATATAATTATATGATAAAATAAATAAATATGTATGTATCAATAGAATATACATTTCATTTTACTTACAATAACAACATCAAGTAAATTAAGCATTTTAAGTTGTTTATATGTTTCAGCACGATAAAGTTCCGTTTTTTCTTTTTTTATTTGTGCTGTTTCGTAATCTTCATTCTAAAATAAAATATTAGAAATTTTAAAAGATAATTAATCACTAAAAACAACAAAGTACTTCAATAGCTTGTCGTTTTTCAACTTCATATCGAGCGAGTCGTTCACCAATCTGAATAAAATTCATATATATATATGTGATTGTTTTAATAATAAATATACTTTAATTAATTCTTGTATTGCTTGTTTAAATTTGCGTGCTTGATCAAATTTTTCCTCTAATTATTGATGTATAATTTTAAGAAAGAAATTTATTAAATTATTTTATTTTACCATAAACACATTCTTGTTTTTTTCTATCTAAATTTTTTATAATCGCAGCTATTTCAGGATCTTGATACATGGCAAATGCTAGATCATCAACTATTGAGATTTGATCCGATCTTATATATATAATTAAATAAAAACAAAAAAATTTTTTTTAAATTTATTTATCTACTTATTTGAAATTAAATCGTATTGATTGTCATCATTTTCATGAAACTAAGAAAAAAAAAAGAATTCCATAGAGATCGATTTGATGTAATTCTTCAATATAAATGATTACCTTGTCAATATCATCACCGAGTAAATTGATTGCAACAATGCTTACCTAATATATATAAAAGAATTTTACATTTTTAATTATTTTTAAATATTTTATTTACTTGATTATGTACATTATATCGATTTGCATAATTTTTATGTATTACTAATTTTAAAAATAACCCATCTGCATCTACATGTATTGATTTAAGTTCACGTGCTTTATAATCACTTCGTTCATTACTTGATAATTCAATATAACTTTATAAAAAGAATAGAAAATTTTTAAAATTAATATTAATATTTGATTATTTTACCCTAAACGAGTATATCGTGTATTTTCTTGTGTTAATTTTTCATCTGATGGACCATTACCAATTAAAAATTCAATTTTGGATGCTAAAATTAATTGAATTAATAATCAAGAAGTATGATAAAAACAAAAATTACCAATTAGACATTGATGAGAAAGTAACTGTACACGTTTTAAACGTACATATTTTTCAAATTGAAGAATAAGTTCTTGTGGATATGAACATAGTCGACTACTTTGCCAACCATTTACAAATGGTCCATGATGATTTAATTCATTCGCTGAATGTTGTTCATCAGCACTTGATGAATGAATAACTTGAAATTGAATTTTTCTTGGCATTATCTTTATATGTTTATCATAATAATTAAATAGATCGTTTATCGTTTCGACATTAATCACATTCAATCAAATATTATTACTTAGTTTTATCCTCTATTTATTTCACAAAAGTAAATATTAAAGAGGTTGTCAACATATTTTTTATTCGTTCTTTTATGTTATTGCACAATCAACCAATAATACCATTTTGTCAAAAAGGTGGTTTTTTGGCAGAAAATGTTTTCAGTTAAATAAAGAAAAACGAATAATTAATAATGACTGAGAATTCATCTGCCTCTAATTTTGATAATTATATTGCTGAATTACATGAAAAACTTGATCATCTTCGTGATATATCAGATATTGATGAACAATCATCAGCAATTGTTGCTGATCTTGCTGAAGCTTATTCTGAACATCCATCACCAATGCAAACAGGTGATCAATATAAACATATAAAAACAAAAAATTAAATATATTTTTTTTTGAAATTTTTAAGCTATGTGTTTATCAGCTTTATTTGGTGGGCAAAAAAATATTCTCACATATCTTCGACGTGCTAGTTCAAAAGCTGAAGTAATAAATATATTTAATAGAATAATACAAAAATTTTTAATTTTATAGTTAAAAAAAACTAAAAGTGAAATTTTACAATTTTTAAAATTTTTTATTGAAACAGCCAGTGCAAAAATTTTACTATATGCTATTGAACTTAAAACAGTTCTTTTAACAATATTTAATGTTGATAATGCATCTGATGTTAGAGCCAGTATATTTCCTGTTTTATCACAAGTATAAATAAATGAATTTTATTTTATTTAAATATAATATTTATTAATTTAAGTTAATGGAATTAACTGCTAGTTCATCAGATATGCAAAATGAAATTGACAAAATGGCTACAACATTTCTTGATCAAATTGGTCTTCAAAGTTCAAAAGCAACAGGAACAAGTTAATTAATTATTTATTTATAGACGAAAATTTTAGTTATTTTTTTTATTAATATTTAGTTAAAGGACTTTGTTTGGCATTTCTTGGTTTACTATGTAAATTTTTTCCAGAACATATGAGAAAATATGCAGATCCACTTTTACTTGGTCAATATTTGAAATATTTACATGAACAAGTAAATAATATTAAATAATCAAAGAGTTTAAAAATAATTTGATTAATATTTCAAATATTATTTTAGTTAGTTAAAGATGTTGTTAAATTTGAAATGTTAATTGCTGCTGGTGCAATAGAAGGTCTTACTAATTATCTTGTTAATTTTACTCCATCATCAACATCTGGTATGATAGTTAAACAAAAAATACAAAAGATTATCAATTGAAATTCTTTTTTTTTTCTGTTTTTGAATATAGTTCATTCATCACCACCTATAATTCGAACTAAAACTAAAGATGATGATAAACGTTTAAATGAAGAACGAATTCGATGTGAATCAGATTTAAAACGTGTTTATATATATGCTACACGTGCAATACAAACACAAGATCAAACAAATTTAAATCGATATGCATTAGTTAAAGGTAAAATAATTAACAATAATATTTCTTATTAGAAATAAAAATATTATTTTTTATATATTTAGCTGGTCTTGAATTATTTGCACAACATTCAACATTATTTACTGAATATCTTTATGATGATTATCCTGAAATACTTCGATGTATTCGAGCATGGAATGCACATGATAATTATGATACAAAAAAAATAGCTCAACGTGCATATGATACATTTTTACTTGGAGTATAAATTAAATTAAATTATTTGATATATATATATATATATATATATTTAGATTGCTAATGCATTAAAAGAAACAAATGTTAAAACACCCGAAGAACGTCGTCGTGCTGTACAAGTTTTTCAATATTTTATTAAAGAATTTCGAGAAAAAATTGATACACCTGAATTAGAAATTAAAGATTTAGCTATGGGTATTCGTGGTTATGGAATTTTTGCTAATGTAAGAATATATTCTATATCAAAGTCAAAATAATAGTATAGATAATTCTTTTAATAGGCTTGTAAACTTTATGGTACAGAAGAAGATATTAAATTTATGTTTGTTGGTCTTGTACAACGTTGTGAACAAATAGCAATGCCAACAGTAACATTATCACAAGCAATGGATATATTTGATGAACGTTTTTATGGTTTACCGAATTTAATTGATGCATTATCAGCTATTATTATTGAAATGACAAATGTACGATAAATTAAGAAAAAAAATTTTTTTTTTTTGTAATTTAATTTAATTCTAGATTGGTGAAGAATTTCTTGGTCCACTTGAACGTTTAACTGTAATGACAATTGATTATTATCCACGTTATCAACCTAAACCACAAGCAATAACATGTTCATCTGTTATTAAAATGATCTTAGCTTTACAAACAAAACCAAATTCATATAAACCATTTTTATCACGAATTGGTATTAATTAAAAATTAAAAAAAAAATTTAAGTTTTTTCAAAATTTTAGTTACACAATCACTTATTC
>JAJEKB010021279.1:69242-82524 GCA_022393335.1 Macrotrachela quadricornifera | reverse complement strand
TTTTTTAGAAAAAAACTACACGTTTTTTTAATATTTTAAAATCATACTGGTGTGGAATGTACTTCAAGGAGTTGCGATATATCCGACAATAAATTTTTCACATAGATGCATAAAGGTGATGTTTTATTTTTGTCATCTATGTGAATGCAACTAAGTACCTAGAAAGAAAAGAATAAATATTATTTCATATTAAAAATGAATACATACAGTTTATTAGTTATGCGCAGCTGCGACATTTTATTCACAGTTACGCATAATGACGTCGCAATCGAAGATATGATTGTTTTCACTGCGATCAATGCGCCGCAGTTGTTAAAACAGTGGCGACATGGGTAGTTTCATGTTGATTTTGAATTGTTTGATTAGAATCAATAGTGTAATCATCAAGTATTTTATCAACTCTTAATTGAGAAGTGTCTAAATGAATATTAAAAATAAATAAAAATTTTCGAAACCAAAAACATTTTACAAACCTTGTGAAAAAGTATCACCAAAAACATAATTGGCTTGATCAAAAAATATTAATTCATTAACCATTTGTGTAATATAGTCTGCTTTAAGCATATCCAGGTCGAAAAATCTAGTAGCTCGGATTCCGATCGGGATTTAACTGGATTTTGTCCGAGCCCGACGAAAACCGATAGAATCCTGCCATTTTGAAAAGGGTCCGACAGAATCCGATGGCTCTGCTTCGTCCTAAGTAAGTGAGACACAGTTTCTTGCATTATCTCGATTTATAAATCCAGGAACGTTTTTTAATAACCAATCAACTAAATCAGAATCTAAAATAATATTCATAAAAATTAATTATTTGTAAAAATAATTTCTTTTTTCTTTCGTATCAAGAAATGATTTTGGTATCGGTACTTTAAGCCATATTTGATCATGTATATCTAAACCGGAATTAGGTTTAGCCATAATTCGTACCATAGTATTCATATCAGAATTAATTCCTAACCTAGGAAAAATCAAGACCAAAACCTAAAATAAATACATACATAAAAATTCTTTTTCTTTACAAAATCAAACGACATATGTTCATTATCTGTTATTGTAGTATCTGTACTTGATATGGTTAAATTCATATTTGTTGTTGAATTAAGTAACGATTGTCGATAATAAAATAAGATTTATTCTTGAGGTTTATTAGATGTATTTTGTTCTGCTTGTGTATGTACAAGTGCTGATAATTCCCTCGACTGAAGGGAGGGTCATATGAAAAAAAAATGTTGCTTGCTTGTCGTCGGAGTCAAAGGTCAAAAAAAACATGTTCTTAGAAAAATCGATAAGAGAATCACACTTCAAGGTCAACTTACACAAATCGACGTTCTTGGCTCTATTCTTTCCAGATTCTTATTTTGCAGAAAAGCCAACCAAGATTCTTTTTCTATCCTTTCTATATAAGATTCTCGCCTGATTTATAAGATCTCGTGGAAGTGACAAGAATCAGGTAGACAGAATCTTGGACGGTAAAGCAAGGAAACTAAAATCTGGAAAGAATCTTGCACTTCTTGGAAACCAGGACATATTCTTTCTTTTATAGTATAGGACCATTTTCTTGAGTAATCTGATGAGATTCTTGCATTTTTTTTTAAATATCATCTTCCTAGTATATACAGACATTCATTATCAATTCTATTTGCACTTTATAGATTCACAACAAAAAAAAAGAATAAAGATAAAGACTATACAGTGAAAAATTGTATTGGTTTAATCTAAATTATTTTGCAACAAAATCAAAATTAGAATCGATTGAAATTTTTTGATTAGAATTTATTAGGATTGAATTAAAACTTGATTTTCTTGTTTGCCTGGGGGAAAATTTTCCTGTTTAAATTTGATTATTCTACAGCAAAATCGAAATTATCAATTCCGCTTTAATATAGATTTTGTTGCAGAATAATTAAATTTAATCAGTAAAATTTTTCGCTAGGCAAGCAAGAAAATCAAGTTTTAATTCAATCCTAATAAATTCTAATCGAAAAATTTCAATCGATTTTAATTTTGATTTTGTTGCAAAATGATTTAGATTAAACCAATACAATTTTTCACTGGATGTAATATCACATTTAGTTTTCACAGTTTAAACAAACAAAGAAAAATAAACATCGATGAAGCAACACTATAAAAAAAAAAAAAGTTCAACTATATCAGGATAACAATCTTCATTAAAGAGTAAATGTCAACAATGTGTCGTAAAAAAAACATTCATTTTGAATAGCTTACGATGAAGAAAAGTCATGACAGTTAGATGTTCACGTTGCCACGCGTTCCCTTACTTTATTCAAAAGAAAATTTCTCGGTCTTTATATAGGTGTAGCGTATCTAGGTATATACATATATTAATGATATATCCATGATATCATAATACGATATATATCTACGATATCATATACTATATATCTATGATATCATATACTATATATCTATGATATCATATACTATATATCTATGATATCATATAATATATATCTATGATATATATGATATCCTAAAACGTACCCTGGAACACTAAAAAGAGATATAACACATAACAATGAACACAAGTAGAATAACGAATGAAATAAAAAGAAAGACTATCCAGTATAATATCCTAACAATGACCACATTTTCATTCGAACTGCTATGAAAAACTAAATAAGCTGTAATATAGTTTTGTTATAATCTATTAATATATTTTACTTCAAATTACGACGTACCGACATCGTACATTGCAATAGTTTTCATACATTTTATCATGCTAACGATTTAACATTCATTGTATAAATAAACGACGACTCAGTGTGAGCTATGTGTATATATGTAATAAAAAAGAATAGACGTCGGCCTTGTAATTCTGGAAAGAATCTTTATATGGTTCTGTCTATCGTTAGAAAGACTCTTGACTGAAGATCAAGATCAAAAGGGATCTTGACAGTTTTTTCTGAAAAACAAGAATCTGGCAAGAATAGAGCCAAGAATGTCGACTTGTATTAACGCTTAACCTTTGACCAAAGATTTTTGGGGTGAAGGAATCGAATGGCACTATTAGTTTTTGAATTTTTTCAAATAATTTTTTTTGCTAAAAAACGCTTTTTTTAAGGAAACAATGGTTTTCTTATAAAATGTAACCAAAGGTAATCGGGATCGGGGAATCGAATGGTACTATTAGTTGTTGAATGTTTTCAAATAAATTTTTTCTTTCGACCGATGTGAAGTTATATGAAAAAGACTAATAGGATTTCATGTGTATGTTTGTTTGTGCCAGGTCAAAGCGCGCACGTTAAATTCATGTAAAATATAAAACCGACTTTTGCAACCTGAAAAATGATCCAATTATAGTTATTCGAGGTCGCACTTTGAACCGACCACATTTTTCCCGGTTACAGATTTCATAGAATCGGATGTTTTCAAGCGCGCTTTCTTCACCAATTAGAGTTTTTCAACTCAGAAGTCAATCCCATTAAGGGTTTTTGGTGTTCGATTTTCAACTAATAAAAGTGTTGTAGCTGAAAAATGCGCACAAAGATAGATTTTCAATGCTAGGTTCAGGACAATTGAGATTCTATCAGACTATAAATGCAATGTATCAGAAGTTTGCGAGCTTATGCTCTCTTTCAATTACTGGTTAAGATCCTAGAATGTGAAGATAAATTAATGCTTCTAACCGGAGATACAAACTTGTTTGACATGCGGGCTCAATATAAAAAAACAATATGTACTCTTCTCAAGGATGCAAATACTCCCTTGACTGAAAGAAGAGTCACATGGAAAAAAAACTAAAAAGAGTTTGTGTGTCTGAGAGGGATGGGCGATTCCGGATCGGAATCGGAATCGGCGATTCCGATCCCGATTGCAACAAACTTAAAATATGCCAATTCCGATACGGTTCTGAAAAATAGAAAACCGATTCCGATACGATTCCGATTTCAATTTCCTGAAAAATTGGAATCGGGAGCATTTTCATAAAAAGCAGTGATATATTTTTCTTCGAACAAATAATTAAATTGGTTGTTCATATATTTATTTCCGATGATGTTGTATTCGTTTCTGATGAAGTTGTGTTTGTTTCTGATGATATTGTATTTGTTTTCGGTGATGTTGCACCTCTACTAGATTTTAAAACCAAGTGATTTTTTTTCAAAAATACAGGGTGGCCCAAAAGTTACGCACCCGACAGAAAATTGAATGTCTCCCTTACGGCTCAGGCAAACGGACTGATTTTTTTACCAGTGATAGAGATATGTATAAGCTTTATATCCACAAAGACATGTCTAGGAAGACCCTTTGTTAAGTATCACTTTTGACCTTAATAAGAAAAATTTTACTTTTTCACAGTTCAAAAAAAAATAATATACATAACAGAGGGTCTCTCTAAATATGTCTTTATGGAAATGAAGCTTGAACATGCCTCTATTATTGGTAAAAAGCTTAGCTCATTCGCTCGAGCTTTAATGGGGATATTCAATTTTTATTATGGTAAATTGACTTTTGGGCCACCCTGTACATGACCCAAAAGTCACGATGCCAAGAAAAAATTAAATATCACGGCTACAGCTCGAGCAAACAAGATGATTTTTCTACCAATAATAGAAGCATGTTCACACTTTAAATCTATAAGGATAAAATTGGAGACAGCCTTTATAAAGTACTACTAATGATCTTAACAAAATAATTTTACCCTTTTACAGGTAGGAGAGAAAACAATATATTTAACAAAGGATCTCGCTAGGCATGCCCTTGTGAATATCGAGCTTGAACATGTCACTGTCATTGATAAAAAAATCAGCTCGTTAGCTGGAGCCATAGCGAAGATATTCGATTTTTTTCGGGAAAGTGATTGTTTTTCGAACTGTGAAAAAGTAAAATTTTTCTTGTTAAGGTCAAAAGTGATACTTAACAAAGGGTCTTCCTAGACATGTCTTTGTGGATATAAAGCTTATACATACCTCTATCACTGGTAAAAAAAATCAGTCCGTTTGCCTGAACCGTAAGGGAGATATTCAATTTTCTGTCGGGTGCGTAACTTTTGGGCCACTCTGTATTAATTTTTCTAATTTATCACCACCTAAACGTGTACGTGATTCAGTAACAGCCTCACCACTAGCGGAGAACAAACGTTTCACGCAAGTATATTATAGGCATTGTTGCGAATCTAAATGGATAACTTTGACCTAAAAAAAGGGAGTTGCCGATTCCGATTCCGATACGATTCTGAAACTGTGGTAGCCGATTCCGATACGATTCCGAAATTGCTACAGCCGATTCCGATACGGTTCTGAAACTGCTGAAACCGATTCCGATGCGGTTCCGATTCCAAAAAAGGGTCTTTTTGCCCATGTCTAGTGTCTGATTGATTGTGCTAAGATGAAAAGAACATCAAAATCAAGATGAATTTGTACTCTTACATGTATACTTGCACGCGTTCTTTTGAATATCCAATCGTGAGCTTATGAAGTGTTTTGCTCTGGTGCTCTCGAATTTGACAATGGGAGCGACTAGTTGCTCATTTGTGAAGTTCAACAGGGATTCTTACAGAGTAGGTCTGTAGAAAATCTACCAGATATTTCGAAAAACTTCATTGAGCATTATATTTAAAAATTTTAATATAATGCAGCTTTTTTAGAAAGTTGATGGAATTGAATTTGTAATGGATAGCTACCAACGAAACTTGATCTTCGATATGCTCAACAAGAATTATTTTTCTGTAAATCAGAGAGTTTTCTGGAAGCTAAACGCCAGTCTGATAGAGGGGGTATATAAATAACTTTATAGCACAGTTTTTAATAGACATAAATGTAGAACTTTTGCGTTTCATAATAACAATACGGCATGTTTTAAATGAAGAATGCTGGAAAATTTGTAATTTTTTCCCAATATTAGTCAATTGTCACACAAACTTTGTGTCTTTTATCCTAGCATTTTGAGTAGAAATGTTATTTTTCCTTGGTTGTCGAGATATATTCTATTTATTTCTTGCTGATTGATAGACTAATCATTTTCTAATTGGTTTTTCCTAATATATTGGCATTTCTTTTCCTTTCATCATTTATTTAACTCCTAGCTTAACTTGTCCTGTAAATGCATTCGATAAATCAACAATGGACTTTGGCAACTTATCATGCATTCAGACATATACAAAGGCGCTTATCTAGAAAATTTGATCGTGGCAATCATTCATAAATAAATTAAAATTACACTAAAGAGTTATCTATGTATCGCTTCGCAACTTCTAGATCATCTCTTATTTATATACAAATCATTATTTTTTGACAGTATCTAAGTCAATTCATAAGCGGAAGGCTAACTAACAGACATAGATGATCTATTGCTCATGAAATATTTCACAAATGAGCAAAAAATTAATAAATTGAGATGCTTCTACAGTTTCTGGGTTAATTCAACATGCATGACGGACAGTAATTGGTATAAATTCCATTACAAACATAGTTTTAAAAATAATAATAGTCAAAGGCTACAGAAATATTGCATTCAGTTCGACAGAAGGTACCTTACCATAAAGAGTACGTAAAATAGGTTTAGTTTTTGAACTTGCGTCTGAAGTTCTATTCTAAACCTCATAACCGTTCGTACACAATCAGGCATGACTTTCTTGGACTGTGAACGAAATCGGACTATTAGTTGCTGAATGAAGCAGACATAAATAATGGAGCGACTAACTTAAAAACGGAGACTGAACTTCCTTTGTGTTTCTTTCTGGTTAAGTCACTGACGTTATATATACTTTTTTTGAACATCATATCAGTCAGACATTGGTATTTTATTTTCCAAACCATAGTATAACTTCGATGAAAGATTATAATACCGAAAGAAAATCTTTTTACTCTAAATGCGTTGGACACTCCAATCATGACTGAATTCTAAGGTACATATGACATAATATTTCATTGAATGCTCGCTTGAGAAACGTATTTCATTTTTAAGAGCTCACTAATCGATTCGTTTTCTTTTTGTTGCCGTTATATTAATTTTTGCGAAATTATTTAATAAAGAAGAAAAAGAGAGACATGCATGTAAGAAAAAGGCACGCACAAGTGTTTACTGTGTGTATTATTCCGTATGTTGGAGATACGAGTTTAACATTTGTTTTTAACTGAATTACGCGAAAAATGACGCTCAGCAGGTGGTTCAGATGGTGGGTATAGATCTGATGATTTTTTTATATTCATAGGTTGCAGAGAGAAGAAACCAGTGCGAACGAAAAGATATTCGAGTTGGCGTTCGAAAATATTGGTTTCAGTCGAAGATGCCAATAAGTCACTCAGATCAGCGCGTCCTCCGTTACAACCAATCTATGGTACGTGTGTATAAGAAAAAAACCCAAGAAAAACGATTATTTTACCGATAAGCCCGATAACTTGAAGTAATAAAAGAGAGGATAATCGTCTTTGTCGTCCATATTGTTATATCCTTGAATCGTTGATGTGTATATAATATTTATTTATAAACTATGCTCGCTTGCCACTCCGATACACATAAAACTAACGGGTATTCATACCAGCTTTTAGGCGCAAGGTGGAATATACCAATACGTGGCAAGAAAGGAAAACATCAATAGAATATACTAAGAAAGATATCTTACACAACGAAACAAAACGAGATACATATGTAGATATAGATGATGTATATGTAAAGAAAGAAAGAATGAATGAATGAATGAATGAATGAATGAACACTCTGGGTTATTCCATTAATATAACCTTCTATGGCATGTCGTAACTACATACTATAACACATATAACCAATATTCACAGTTGAAATTTTCGCCTCCGAAAATACATGTGATTCCGTAAAAAGCACAAAAAATAACTTGAAGAATACCTGAAGTTCAAAAGAAATTCATGTAGTGAAGAGCTGATTTGGACGTGAGTTATATGCTGCCACCAACAGGTATATTCTCTCACAATTAACTATCACCATTGTACGTAGAAAAGAAGAAAAAATAAGAAATGAGCAAGATAGTCTGAAGGATGAAAGCACAGATGCAGAGGAATGATGTATGTGACTGTATGTTATGACTCTGCTTTCGCCTCGTAACATGTGTTATGTAACAACCTCACGAACTGACCATATAAATCTTTTTTTTGCAATGACATCATCTGGTGGTAGTCGATTAGGGTTGCCGAATAATGACATCATTTGAAACTTGTTATGGAGAAATCGATTATCTAGTGGCTATGGAGCCTATTATCAGTGAAAAAAATAGTGCCATCATTTTCGCAGAGTCCTGTAAAATGCCTTTGATTTTGAATAGACGACAATATATTGTTTTCGACAGATACACAAAAGATGTTACACGAATAGTCCAAAAATCGTATTTATATATGGTCTATTTATGTCCGAAACTAAATATTACAAAAAGATATTAGCCACTTTTAAATTATAAATACACAGCGACATTTGCTCAAACAATGTGTTCTAAGGATTGAAATACGCCTTGCATACAATAAATAATTATACTGTATATAGTTTGGAAATTATTTCAATTTATTGTGCACAAGCTCTTTGCAGCTGGAAATATTTCTTTGGATGCGATTATCTTCTATCTAAGTTACACTGAGACTGATAAGTGAAATATCTGTTTACGACACATGTAGAAATACGACACACCATACCTGACATATTTTTCCATAGTAAATATGGATATTATATGACATATCGGATGTTCTTGAATTTGTGTAGAGCACTGGCTATGAAAGAATTCTATACGCTACTAATTCACCTTCGTGAAGGTGTTCCGCAAAATTTTGAACAATTCTTTTCCAGATATCTTGAAGATTATTGCTCCAGATCCTCGAAGTCTTCACACGTCCTAAAAACCATCAGGTTCAATTACATAGATTACAGCGGAAAGCACTCGCAGGATACTCGATCTAAAATTTGTTGTTTCTTTTCATTTGTCTATCTCATTAACAAGACACTAAGTGAGGAGAAAAATTTAATGTGAACAAACTCTTGTATGCACCATAAGCTCTTATAATCATAATCAGCAAGATGTCTTATGCAAATTCTAAGGTTTCTAGTGGATGTCTAAAAAGTTTTCTTTACCTAGAGGTAGAATTCTCAGTTTCTGAAATTGTCCATAGAAAGAGTAGCAAAAACTGTGCCGACAGTAAAATTTTCATAGTCATGCGACGATATTCTGTGGAGATATTTATACTCTACTTTTTTGACATTAAATAGTCTATGGTGCTGTAGAAGCAAAGGAACATACTCGGTTCCTTTACTCAATCAAAATCAAACATAAAGTAGTGCATCTTGTAGTCCGTGATGAGTTCTACAACATTGTATATTATTATTGATAAAACAGACACTTGATTAAGTCAGCATATATGGAAGACCGGACGACTCAAGTACAGTAAAAGCATAGTTCTGAGGAAAATCATAGTATGAGTCTCAAGGGGGAAATAGCAGATTTCAAGATTTTAAGATTTCAAAAGATTTCAACAGATTTTGGGCGTCAAAATCTGCTTTTTCCCCCTTGATCAAAGCTTTTAGTAACTTAAATTCTTGTCTATAGAAATAAAAATAAATCATTTTTGAACTTTTTTTGAATATGAAATATTTCTCGTAATCCAATTAAAAGAGAGTGATACCATTTGTTACAAGAGTGAAAAATTTTCGTATTTAACAAAACGCAATGAATCCACTTTTTGTCAATATCATTTTCTGAAATTGTAACGTTTATCATTTGTTAGCATATTTGACATGAATTTAGAAAAATATTTATGGTTATCTTTAAAACCGTTATTTAGTTTTTTAATTGTTTGTAATTATTAAAACTAATATTCCTTTAAAAAATATGAATTTATCTAAATATTTTCTCTGTGTAAAACACTGTTAATTATAATAATCTATTTCGAACAATAGAAATAAATAAAATATTTTATTGTTATAAGATGAATTTATTAAAGATACAATGAATATGCAAAGAATTGAAAGTAAAAGTAAATTAATTATTAAGTAATCGATGAAAATCATTTTTTCATGTGAATATAGTTTTACGACATAAGATAAGACGTCAAAAATAAGAAAAATAATTATTTATTGTCAATTTCTCTATTATGGTTCGTATAGTTCTGCACTATTTAGCCAATCACCACCACACATCAATACTTTTCCATTTGTTAATAGGGATGCAGTATGCTGAGATCGTGCATCATTCATATTATCAATAGTTGTCCAAGCTCCTGTTGATGGATCATATAATTCAGCTTTATCAAGTACACCACTCCTACCACTAACAACCAACACTTTTCCATTTGTTAATACGGATGCAGTGTGTCCAGATCGTGCAGTTTTCATGTTACTGATAGTTGTCCAAGTTCCTGTTGATGGATCATACAACTCAGTGCTATCCAGATGAATACTGCCATTATATCCACCAGTAACTAAAACTTTTCCATCCTTTAATACAGATGCTGTGTGGAAAGATCGTGCATCTTTCATATTATCAATAGTTGTCCAAGTTCCTGTTAGTGGATCATATATCTCGGCACTATTGAGTGTAATAGGATTATGACCACCAACAACCAACACTTTTCCATTTGTTAATACGGATGCAGTGTGGTCCAATCGTACATGATTCATATCACCAATAACTGTCCAAGTTTCTGTTGATGGATCATATAATTCACCATTAGATGCACTAGTAATCAAAACTTTTCCATCTGCTAATACGGATGCAGTATGTTTAGATCGTTTACTTGTCATGTTACTGATAGTTGTCCAAGTTCCTATTAATGGATCATATAACTCAGCACTATTTAGAGTATAATAATATAATCCTTCTCCACCACTAATTAATACTTTTCCGTTGTTTAATAGAGATGCCGTGTGTCCATATCGTGGAATATTCATGTTACTAGTAATTGACCATGTTCCTGTTGATGGATGATATATCTCAGCACTATTTAGAAAAGTACCCTTATTTATTCCACCACTAACCAACACTTTTCCATCCTTTAATACCGATGCTGTGTGTAAACGTCGTGCATATAGCATACTACCAGTGTATAACCATCCTAGAATAAACTTTGCACATATTCAGATTGAAGAGCAAAATACATGTACATTATCGAATACTCAAGTTTGTCTGTTCATAAATGGATTGTTTTTAGATATTTTAAAGTAAAAACGGTTTGTTAATTTTAGTACAAATTTTTTTAACATACGCTGGAGAAAGATGGAATTTTATTACATAAAAGAATCTTGTATGGTTTGATCGGATAAGACAAGTTTTCTATTCTCTTTATTTAAATCTTTGGTATAAATGACAAATATAGAAAATTTGAGTTTTGACCTTATCATTCTATGAATTACACAAATTTGTATATTTTTCAAATATCTCTATACTTCAGTAGATATTATCAAGATAAAGACAAAATCTATAAATCTTAGATCATAATGACTAAATAAATGATTATCATATGATTCGGATAACTTTGCTGAAAATACATATTTAATTGAATTGAATGATAGAAAATTTATTTCTTCTCATGATTTTTTCTGATTTAAGACACTAAATGATCTTACATAAGATTGATTTTGTTCTTTTTTTTCAGATCAATCGCTGTTACTTCTGAGACTGAAAATAATCTTTCGACAGTCGTATTTGATACTGATATAATCAAAATTTATTTTGTTAGTAAAATAGTTGTAGATATAAATAAACCAAACTGTTTTGGTGTCATTTGAAAAGTTCATCTAAATACAGATGTTCAAGTGGTTCCAGTTTGGTATAAGTATTTTTGCTTTTAAAAATCCAGTGGAATCGTTTTCATAATATTTGCATCATCGGACAGTGTTTATGTTACAGTGATAGCTCGAGTCAACGAATATCAGAGAGGGTGTAGTGAATTATTTGGAAATGTGAACCTAGTGTTGCAAATTTTCTGAGTCGCACCATTATTTTTTATTAACAGAAGATACGAATTTTTCTGTGAAAAAAGAAAAATTTTTTTGGCAAGTAGAGATGTTACACTCCAATATTTCCTCCCTTGATCAAGTCATTACTGTATGCTAATATAGATTGGCGATTATTGTAGATAATCAATCCTTGACGATCGTCATTGATTAAAACGTCACAATATTTATTCTAACTCATACTTTTTACACAAGAAGTTTTCAAGTATGATCGAAATTTCTGATTCTATTTTTATGAACTTTTTTTATTTTTGAGATAGATCGATACAAAATCATTATACAAAGATATTTTTATATTAATATTATTTAAATATCGAAAGGATCTAAAGAACTTAATAAGATTAACGATTCATTGTGCTAATAAAATTGGAAGAAATAGTTAAGATCATCATAGATCAATTATCTGCTAGATATCTTTGATAAACAGAAGGGAAAAATCTCTTTATTTCAGGACTAAAATTGCCTTAAACACACCAATTATAGAACTACGAGAGTTGACATAGAACCTATCTGGACTGGGATCAAGTGGAGTTCATGTGAAAAACAAATGTCAACATTGGGGTCGAAATCATTGAAGAAAGGGACCTACTCCTGTTGTGGCATAAAAAAAACATTGGTTCCGCACATCACTTGTTGATATATTTTTTGTTGATCAAACTTATAGAATACTCTCTATGCTATTTTTATGTTTGTCTTTATTCAAAAATTTTCTTTTTCAATATTTTATCTACTACTAGCGGAGGTACCCGCTGCAAAGAGAATATGGTTGAAGTTTTGTATCTTCAATCCGACTTTTTCTGTTGTACCTAAAACGTCTTTTATAGGACTGTTTCCCCTGTGGGTGAACCATCTGCAACAGAAATTTTCGCGTTACATCTGAAACCTCTTGGACCGGGCTTTTACCGACATGTGTCAAGCATCTTTAACAGGATTGTTCCTGCTATGCGTAGGAGTTCGCCATTGGACTCTTCTCGCCGTACGTGATACCTCTTTCACAGGATTTTTTTCACTGTACCTGGAACCTCTGCTACAGAGCTTTTCCCGCCGTGCATGGGGTATATTTTACAGAGAGCTTTTCCCACCGTGCATGTGTATCTTTCGCAGAACTTTTCCCGCCGTACGTGGAATGTCTTTCGCAAAGCTTTTCCCGCCGTGCTTCAGAAATTTTTCAGAGCTTATCCTGCTGTGCGTGAGGTATTTTTCCGAGCTTTTCCCGCCGTGCTTGAGGTATCTTTCACAGAGCTTTTCCCGCAGTCCGTGGGGTATCTTTCACAGAGCTTTTCCCGCAGTCCGTGGGGTATCTTTCACAGAGCTTTTCCCGCCGTGCTTTGGGTATCTTTCACATAGCTTTTCCCGC